>PGWS01018586.1:0-13240 GCA_002896235.1 Cicer reticulatum
GATGGTTGATTTTTGATCTGAAGTTATGGGGTATTATACTCCATAAAACATCCTTCAGATTCGTGGCCATGGATCCAAGAGGTTGATGAAAATACAATGTTCTAGAGGCATCCAGATCTGAAAAATTGAAAGTTCCAGGTGTATCGATACAATATATGTGTATTCGAATACCGTCTTTGTAACGTTCAAAAAATTCAAATTTACATCTTGTATCGAATACACATCAGTGTAGTCGAATACAGATTAATGTATTTTAGCCTCTGACTTAACTTGTATTCGACTACATATGGGTGTAGTCGAATACCACTTGGCCACTGACTTAGCTTGTATTCGACTACAGATGGGTGTAGTCGAATAACCCATTAACGTTTTGCCTCTGACTTAAGTTGTATTCGAATACAACATGGTGTATTCGAATACACTTATGCAAAATTGTCAAAAATATGATTTTTAAATGATTTGTTAATGTTGTTTTTGATTTTTGAAAACATGTTAAATGCATATGTAAATGAATTGTTCTCAATATATGAACTATTGATTTGTATCATATACCTTTACATTTAATCATTTAGTATTGGATTTGGAAGCTTTATTCAAGATGGTTTGATCTTTCTTTTGATCTTGCTGCATTGTCCATAGTTGATGGTCTTGTCGTCATCAAAAACATGTAGTTTACATTCTCCCCCTTTTTTGATTATGACAAAAATGTTGTTGTGAAGAGAGTGTGAATGTTGAAATCTTTGCTCCCCCGTAATAGGTGCATACTCCCCCGTTGTATGTGATGATTTTGAAAATTGTTTTTGAGTGCCTACAAGGTTTGAAATGCAACAACAACACCAAATTTTCTCCCCTTTTGACATGATCAAAAGAAGAAGAATAGAAAGAAAAAAGAGACATACACGTTGCGAACAAAATCATACACAAAAGGCATATAAGGGAACAAGAATAGCAGAAATGGAAATTAAGTAGAATATCATAGAAGTGAATACATAACAAGTCCCGAAACGAGTAATACAAAATACACCAGAATTTAAAACGACAAAGGAGTTCATAAAGCAAATATCACAGTAATACAGAATGCAAAAAGTTAACTTAGTACAAAATTAAAGACTTAATCAAATTATGTCGGAATGTGGAAATGATCAAGTTGTCTGATAATTGACTAATGTCTTGAGATAGTGCGTCATGATTGCGAGCAATAGTAGTTTCAATAGTGGTGAAGCGAGTGTCGATAGAGGTGGTCAACTTGTCGAATTGAGTTTGGAAGAAGGTTTGGAAAAGATCAAGGCGAGTCATGATCATTTTGATTGGAGATATAATCATCACAGATGCGTTTCCTCGCCAATCTTCATCTCCTTGAGCAGCAGTGTTGGATGTCCAGCATTGTCCGCTGGTGCATCTTCAGATGGTTGACCATGATCTCCTTATGCACAAATGCTTCAAGCTCTTCATTCCATATGATCCTCATGCTAGGCAAGACACCTAAATCCAGCAGATTTTCTTTGGTGGGTGTAAACATAACTTCATCAGAAAAGTCCACACCAAAGTGTTCCAAAATCCGTGAAACTTCCTTTGCATAGGGTAAGCAATTGCTTCGCGAGATCCAAGCATGATAGATTTCACAAAAAAATGCCCAATTAAGTTGACGACCTTCAAACATGAAATTCATAATTTGTAGTTCAAACTCCGAAATTTGGGAGTAATTTTCCAGCCTTCGAACCAGAATGTAGCTAAGGAAATAGTGTAGAAGCCGATAATCAACAGTAAGATTTCCCACACCATACCGTTGCTGGGGCATATTTGGAACCTGCCTGAGCTCTCTTTTTGTTCCATGGTGCGGCGATTCAAACCGACAGAGGGAGACATACGCATCATACTTAGAAATATCACCCCATTCACATAAATTGTTTGGACAAAATTGTTCACCATTAAAAGGAATAATTCAGAATTTCTCCAATGGTTTTGGTATTTAAACGGATAAAACTTTACCCTTAACGCGCGAGACTAGCAGTTTTCCTCTTGTATGAGATTACAATAAAAAACCCTAACCAAATCTGGATAAACTGGACCTTTGTAGCCTATAAACTCTTCAACATGTTGTGCTTTAAGCAACGCAGGAAATTTAAAGTCAGAGAAAGAGCCCAAAGTACCATATTTTGGGATAATAAGTCGCTTGTCCGAGTAGAAAAGTGCGAAAACGATCAATTTCCTCCGGTGTGTGTAGAAGCCGAGATAGATCCGTGATGTTAGGAGTCTTGGTTCGTTTTCGTGAGGGACCTACTGCTGCATGTTTGGTGTGTGGTCCTCGTTTGCGGGCATCCATGGTGAGAAGGGGTATTTTTGGTGAAAGTGGGTTTTAGAGAAAATGTGAGAGTTGTGAGAGATTTGAAGAGGGATGACAAGAAGGAAGTAAAGAGTAATGGATTTTGTTAGGTTGGGTGAATGGGTAAGTAAGTGGAAGGAGGATGGATGAGTTTGGGAGAGAAGAGAGAAGAAACTGGGGCTATATTCGAATACCAAGTGAAATAACCCTAACTTATGTGTAGCAGCTTTTATATCTGGGCAAAAACGCGAAGGTGTATTCGACTACACCTTCTTGTATTCGAATACACATTTTTCTGGGGAACGTGTATTCGACTACACATCCTTTGTATTCGAATACAGGAAATCTGGGAAAGTTTGTATTCGAATACAGACATTTGTATTCGACTACATAAGCACAGTTTTCTTAAAAACTCAGTTTTTATGAAGATTGCATCATGTAATACAAATTCATATATCAAAAAGAAATAATCAATAAGACATAAGAGATATGGCAAACTATGTATATCATGCAATGGTTAAAGATCATTTTCACTCAAAATACCAAGTTCTCTTCGGATTTTATAAAATGAGTCTTTAGGTAACGGTTTTGTAAATATATCGGCCAATTGATTGTGTGTATCAACAAATGTTACCTCAACATTACCTTTAAGTACATGATCCCGTAGAAAATGATGTCGGATATTGATGTGTTTAGTTCTGGAGTGCATGATTGGATTCTTTGAGATGTTTATTGCGCTTGTGTTATCACATCTTAAGGGAATGCATCCGAGATCAACTCCATAGTCATGTAATTGCTGTTTGAGCCAGAGAATCTGGGCACAACAGCTTCCTGCTGCAATATATTCAGCTTCAGCAGTACTAAGTGCAACACAAGCTTGCTTTTTACAAGACCATGAAACAAGGGCATTTCCTAAGACATGACATGTGCCACTGGTGCTTTTACGGTCTGTTTTGCATCCCGCATAATCCGAATCAGAGTATCCTACTAGGCTACATATGCTACCCTTGGGATACCATAGGCCTACATTTGTTGTTCCTTTCAGATACTTCATAATTCTTTTAACAGCTACTAGATGTGATTCTTTCGGATCTGCCTGAAATCTTGCACACAAACAAACACTAAACATGATATCTGGCCGGCTGGCCGTTAGATATAATAATGATCCAATCATACCTCGATATTTGGATATGTCGATGGAAATTCCTGATGCATCTTTATCAACATTTGTTCCGGAGCCCATTGGAGTTGTACTTTCTTTGCAATTTTCCATTTCAAATTTCTTTAGTAATTCTTTACAATATTTGGCTTGATTGATGAAGATGCCGTGCTCAAGTTGCTTGATATGAAGTCCAGAAAATAGTTTAATTTTCCCATCATGGACATTTCGAATTCTCCTTGCATTATTATAGAGAATTCTTCACATATGTCCTTGTTGGTTGATCCAATATTATATCATCAACATAAATTTAAACCAATAATGTGTGACCATTTTCTCTTTGACAAATAACGTTTTATCACTTCTCCTTTGTCAAATCCTCGTTCACATAAAAAGGTGCTTAATCTGTCATACCAAACTCTTGGAGCTTGTTTTAGACCATAGAGAGTCTTTTTCAATTTGTAAACGTGTGAGGGATTTTTGGAATCTTCAAACCCAGGGGGCTGCTTGACATAGACTTCTTCATTTATGTACCCATTGAGAAAGGCACTCTTCACGTCCATTTGATATAGTTCAAAATTCATGGAGCAAGCATATGCTAATAGTAGACGTATTGCCTCTAATCTTGCTACCGGAGCAAATGTTTCGTCAAAGTCTATTCCTTCCTCTTGATTGTATCCTTGAGCAACCAATCTAGCTTTGTTGCGAACAACTATGCCATTCTCATCTAGTTTATTTTTGAAACACCCATTTGTACCAATGATGTGTTTATTTCCAGGATTAGGAACAAGTTCCCAAACTTGGCTTCTTTCAATTGATTGAGTTCTTCTTGCATGGCAAGTATCCATTGAATCATCTTTAAGTGCTTCACCAATTTTGGAGGGTTCGATTTGAGAAACAAACGCCATGTTTAAGCAAGCATCTTGCAATTTTAACCTTTGTTGTGACTCCTTTATTTATATCACCGATGATGTTGTCAATAGGGTGATATCTATGGGTTCTCCATTCTTTAGGAAGATCATCACTTTGCTTTCAATATTGACTCCACTTTCTTGTGAAGTTCTTTGCTTGGATCATTGCTTTCAAAAACATCATCATCATCACAAGAAATAATATTTTCTTCTTTAATGGGGTTAGTTTCATCAAAGGTTACATGCATTGATTCTTCAACTAATAAGGTTCTTTTATTAAAAATTCTAAATGCTTTACTAGATAAAGAGTAACCGAGAAATATACCTTCATCAGCTTTTTCATCAAATTTTCCAAGGTTGTCTTTACCATTATTTAACACAAAACACTTACATCCAAAAATGTGAAAGTGAGAGATATTGGGTTTTCTACCTTTGTAAAGTTCATATGGAGTTTCTTAAGAATTGGCCTAATAATTACCCGGTTGGAAACATAGCATGCTGTGTTTACAGCATCTGCCCAAAAGTATTTTGGTAGATTTGAGTCGCTTAGCATAGTTCTAGCAAGCTCTATCAATGATCTATTCTTTCTCTCAACGACCCATTTTGTTGTGGTGTTCTTGGTGCAGAAAAATTGTGAAAAATGCCATTTTCTTCACAAAATTCTTCAAATGAAGTATTTTGAAATTCCCTTCCATGATCACTTCTAATTGATACAATTTTGGCAGATTGTTCGTTTTGGACTAGCTTGGCATAGTTTTTAAATGCCTTAAAGCTTCATTTTTATTTGCCAAAAATAAGGTCCACGTGACCTTGAGTAATCATCAACAATAACTAGTCCATATGAGTTTCCACCAAGACTTTTGGTTCTTGATGGACCAAACAAATCCATATGTATTAATTGTAGTGGTCTAGAAGTTGAAATACATTTTTAGGTTTGAAAGAACTTTTTGTTTGTTTGCCTTTTTGACAAGCGTCACATAATTTATCCTTTATAAATTTTATTTTTGGTAAGCCTACAACAAGATCATGCTTGACCAATTTGTTTAAAATGATCCATGTGAATATGAGCAAATCTCTTATCCCATAGCCAAAACATCATTATTGTTGCTTACCAAAAGACATTTCATTTTTAAGGATAAATCTTCAAAATTAAGTATGAAAATGTTTTTTGAAACGCTTACCAACAACTGAGTTTCATTTGTAGCTTCATTTTGGATGACGCACTCATCTTTATTAAAGACTATCTTGTATCCTTTGTCACAAAGCTGGCTGATGCTTATGAGATTATGTTTTAGACCTTCAACATATAAGACATCTTCAATTGAGGGAGATGGTGCTGTACCAACTTTTCCAATGCTAAATTTTTCCTTTGTTGTGTCTCCATATACTACATGTCCCTTTGACTCAAGTGTTAAAGCTGAAAATTTTGTTATATCACCCGTCATGTGTTTGGAGCAGCCACTATCCAAGTACCACATGTTTGAAGTCTTTTGTTTGCTTACCTAAAAAATTGAAATCAAACTTTATTAGGTACCCAATGTGCTTTGGGTCCTTGATGGTTAGTACCTTTCTTTACCCATATGAAATGACCTTTTGGAACACTAATGTTTCTAATATGGCATGTATTAGGTGTATGACCATGAAGACCACAATAAGAACAAGTAGGATTAAATCTACTATTAGTAGCATATGTATGAGATTTATTTGAATAATTTTCTAATTATAAGATCATCCTTTTTCATAACTATAATATTTCTTGATTAGATTGACTACTTGCTTTAACAAAATAGTTTTGTTCAAATTTGGTTTATCAAATTTTGAATATCCAAGACCACTTTTGTCATTTGAGTATCTTTGCATGTTAAACATTTTCCAATCCTAATTGTCCCTTTTCGTACCGTTCAATCACTCTATTTAATTGAACAATTTTGAAAGAGAGGGATTCACATTTATTGCATGCAGAATTCTGTTTTAGTTTTTTCAGAATTTTTCTCCATATTATCAACTTTCTCTTGTAAACTTGAGATTTGTTTCTTTTGTGTGATACTAGTTTACACAGATTTTTACATTCAATAAGTAATTCTTTTATTGCGTTTTGAGCATCATTGTATTCTATAATTAATTCATTATTAGTCTTATTATAATGAGGAGAGTCTATATTACTAACCTCTTCATCATCTGATTGATGCGAGGCCATTAATGCAACATTGGCGCATTCTTCACTTTCTGTTTCTGAAGATGAACTTACTTCATTGTCTTCCCAAGCTATGTATGCTTTCTTGAAGTCTTTCTTTCTGTTGACATTCTTCTTAGCAGGTTTTGGGCAGTCTGCTTTAATATGTCCTTGTTTTCCACATTCGAAGCAAGTGAAGTTTTGATTTGATGTAGAATTATCTTTCTTCTTGAAGCTTTCTTTTTGAATGTTCTATCGTTTTTAAGAAATTTACCAAATTTCTTAACAGAAGGATAATATTTCATCTTCATCTGAATCATTATCTTTGCTTTGTTCTCTTGATTCGGTCTTTAAAGCAAATATTATTGTTCTTCTTTTCTTGACTTTCATTTTGCTCTTGAAGTTTTCCCAAATAGTGGAGAAAGAGACATCTTGGATAGGCTTTTCTTTTCCGATATTGCTGTAACTTTTGGTTGCCATGCCCTTGTCAATGACCTTAGTACTTTTAGATTTAGTTCATCATTTGTGAAGATTTTTCCGAGTGCTGTCAAATGATTGGTTAAATGGGAGAACCTTTTCTGTAAATCTAGAATAGATTCTCCGGGCTGCATGCAAAATAACTCATATTCTTGTGATAGTGTGTTGAGTTTGGATCTTTTTACCTCAATGGTGCCTTCGTGAGTTACTTCCAACGTATCCCATAATTCTTTTGCTGTTTTACAGTGAGATATGAGGAAAAACTCATCCATTCCTAGTGCAGATTGTAATATATTCTTAGCCTTTTTATCAAACAATACTTTCCTTTGTCATCATCTGTCCATGAGCCTTTTATCTTAACTTCTTCTTTATTATTGATAACTGTTGTTGGAACATAGGGACCGTTTTCTACCGCTTCCCATATACCATCTCCTTGTGCCTCAAGATATGCCTGCATGCGTATCTTCCAGAAATCATAGTGTTCTCCAACAAAACATGGTGGCTTGGTATTGCTTACCACCATCTCTAAAAACAGGTTGTGCGGAAGCCCATGAATATTGATCGAGGAATAAGTTACCTTAACCTGCTTTGATGCCAATTGTAAGTATGAAAGTACGCCTAAGAGGGGGGGGGGGGGGGGTGAATTAGGTGTTAGTAAAGTTTCTTGTTTTTAGTGATATGGTAATTGGATTTTCTAAAGTTTAAAGAACAAGGCTTAATAAAAATTGCAGTAAGTAAATGAACACGTTAAAATTTATCCTGGTTCCCTTATAACCAAGGGTACGTCCAGTCCTCTTGCAACACCCAAGAGATTAATCCAATACTTGTCAGAAAATGTACAACTCCCACCCCGGGATTCTTGCTACAAAACTTCTAACAATACTTCTAAGATAGCACACCACTATCTTTACTTGTACAAATGATACAATAAGGTTTGAATAAATCTAAGATGTGGTATATTGATAAACAACTCAATAGTAATTCAAGTACTTGAGAATTTTTAGAATGATATGAAAATCTAATGCAAGTACTTAGAAAAATCAGAATTTTGTTCAAAGTTTGTTTAATGAATTAATTCAAGGATGGCTGATTTTTGATCTGAAGTTATGGGGTATTTATACTCCATAAAACATCCTTTCAGATTCGTGGCCATTGATCCAAGAGGTTTGATGAAAAATTACAATGTTCTAGAGGCATTCCAGATCTGAAAATTGTAATGTTTCCAGGTGTATTCGAATACAATTTATGTGTATTCGAATACACGTCTTTGTAACGTTCAAAATTCAAATTTTACATCTTGTATTCGAATACACATCAGTGTAGTCGAATACAGATTAATGTATTTTAGCCTCTGACTTAACTTGTATTCGACTACATATGGGTGTAGTCGAATACACTTGGCCACTGACTTAGCTTGTATTCGACTACAGATGGGTGTAGTCGAATACACCATTTAACGTTTTGCCTCTGACTTAAGTTGTATTCGAATACAACATGGTGTATTCGAATACACTTATGCAAATTGTCAAAAATATGATTTTAAATGATTTGTTAATGTTGTTTTTTGATTTTTGAAAACATGTTAAATGCATATGTAAATATGAATTATTCTCATGTATTTGAACTATTGATTTGTATCATATACCTTTACATTTAATCATTTAGTATTTGGATTTGGAAGCTTTATTCAAGATGGTTTGATCTTCTTTTTGATCTTGCTGCATTGTTCATAGTTGATGGTCTTGTCGTCATCAAAAACATGTAGTTTACATAGAATATGCAATGAAATTTAAATAAATAATTTAGATATTTGAGTAAAATGGAGAAGTTTATAAAAAAATGTGATTGTTCTTTCAAGCTTAGATCACAACCATTAATTACCTGATATTTTTTAGGGACGTGCATTTGTTGAACGTTTAGATGAATAAGAGAAAAACATGTTCATGACTTAACAAAATATAATTTTCAACCGAGGCACATATATTGAAGACCAAAATAAGAATAATGTTACTCAAATCTCACAAATATATAACAGAGGAGTATGATTCAATTGCACGTCAAGAGGTAATAGGACATAGATGCAACATTTATTAAGTTAATTGAAGAATACAAAATGTGTATTGGAATAGAAAGCGGGAAGACTCAGATGTTAGGAGAGATATTTTTTGGGCCCATCCAGATTTAGTGAAGTTATTGATCTTGTTTCATATCGCGTTGATTATGACAACACCAATCAATTTATCACTCAAAGGGCTACTGTCGTACGTGCGAGCCCCGAATGAATCGTTGGGAAATACGGTTTTCCCGTTCATCTCACGTTATATTAACTCTGAATTCAAACGCTCTCTCTCCCTTACCTTATTGTAAGGCTTTAACAAATCCAGGAATCAATGGGGGTTTTTCAACAACATCTGCTCAATGGGAGTTTTCAACATCTGCATATCGACAATGTACGACGAACGAATTGGAATAAATGGTGAGTTCACAAAATTGCGAGACGCAACTGTTAAATAATTAATAATAATTAAGGAGAAAAATGGAGTCAAAACGACGAGAAAAAACTGTAGAAAAAAGTCTCACCGACTAGTCGGAAGCGCCAAGAGGGTGTTGACGTCAAGTTCACCGAAAACTGAAAATGAAAAATGTTTCTTGAAGGTTTTAATGAGGGAAATCCAAATATGATATCCATTTTTCTGAGGATGAATGTGGTTTCTAGAATATCCAAAAACAGTTCGCCTAAAGGACAAAAAAAACGGTTGTTTACAGTTAAATGGAGTCACGATCACCAAGGCAGGGCCATAAACGAGTGCATCGGTGGATTTTGTGTGTGAAGCCAACTATTCATGTATTTCCACGGCGAAATGAGAGAGAATTCGAGATAGATCACATACGGCTACCATGGTGGTTTTTCGACGTATAAGAGAGAATTAAATAAAGTAACAATTTTTTTTTGTTAGAATACATCTACAAAAAATTGGATACACTATACAGTCAAATTGGATAATAGGTTTCATGTGGCCGAAGAGAAAGAATCAAAAGTTGAGAGGGAAGGTATACATTGTGTGTTGCGCCGCTGGAAGAAAGAAACAACGAAGATTAGGTTATTAGTATCCCTAATAGCTGGGCCACGATATAATATGTATATCATACATTTGATGTGATACAGGAATTCCACAAGGCGCAATCTCATCGGTCATCAATTGTTATATTTTATTTATATAAACATTTATTTATTTATATTATAAATAATTTATTAATATAATATATATATATATATATATATATATATATATATATCCAAATGTCTAGTTAACAATAATATTAAAATATAAACTTAACATAATACAATCTAAAAATAACATTTATGAATCTATACTTATATATAATATAAAAATGAGATTATATCAATAATCGATAATAATTTAAATAATCACTAAGACAAGTAGAATAAAAAAACTACATAAAACATTATCACACCACATTAAATATGTATAAGAAATTAATATTATGTATAATAACAACAATTTCAAGGTGTTACAATATTACTCATTTAGTGTTATAAAACTATCAGATCATAGAAAGTATCCATGTAACGCAAATTATCACAAAATTTATCGAATACATTATTATAAAATAATTTTTAAAATCAAATTAATTATTTAAAAATCTATATCATTAATAAAATAGTTTATTATAAAATTTTGGGTGATACAATTGTCTGGTACGAAAATACGGATTTCGATCCATTTTTGTCGGGTTGTATAAAAATTGCTCCGAAACGTCTTGATGAAATCGAGGATCGGGAGAGACCTTATAGCATTCTTTAAACTAAATTCATAACCAAGTTTCGGGTTCGGTGCAGATTTCAAACACTAGCCATCGTCTATTCTAAAAATACGTATTCATTCCATTTTTGTTTAGTGGGACGAAGATCGCCTGAAAAGACCATATGTGTTTTTGGTTCTGCATTAGATTTCCAACACTAGCTATCTTTAGGTTCGAAAATAAGGATATTGGTCCATTTTTGTCAGGTGGTACGAAAACTGCCTGAAAAGTCCAGATGAAATCGATCTCTGAGAGACCCTTATAGAATTCTTCTCCTAAATTTATAACTATGTATCAGGTTCCGCGTCAGATTTCAAACACTAGCCATCGTTTGGTCTGAAATACGAATTTTATCCATTTTTGCGGGTGGTTCGAAATTTGCTTGGAAAGTTCAGATAAAGTCGAGGACCGGGAGACCCTTATAGCATTCTTTAACTAAATTCATAATTGTGTTTCAGGTTCAGTGCAAATTTCAACACTAGCCATCGTGAGTTCCAAAAATACGAATTTTGGTGCATTTTTGTCGGTGGGACGAAAATCCCCTGAAAAGTCAAGATGAAATCGAGGACCGGGAGACCCATACAACATTCTTCAACTACATTTTGAATTGTGTTCCGGTTTGGTATAACGGTGTTTCGAGTTCTCGTCAGATTTCAAACACAAGCCATTCTCCTAGTCTGAAAATTACAAATTTCGGTCTATTTTTGTCAAGTAGTACAAAAATCGCCCGAAAACTCCAAATGAAATCGAGGACTGGGAGACTCTTGTAGCATTTTTTTGCCCAGATTTATAAACTGTGGTTCGGGCCACGTTAAAATTCCAAACATAGCCATGTGCTGGTCTAAAAATACAAATTTCGGTCATTTTTTATCAAGTGGTACGAAAATCACCCAAAAAGTTCAAATGAAACCAAGTTCCGGAGACCTTTATAGCTTTCTTTTCCTAAATTTATAATTTTGTTTCAGGTTCCGTGTAAGATTTCAACACTAGCCATCGTCTGGTCACCAAATACGGATTTAGGTCAATTTTAATCGGGTGGTACGAAAATCGACCAAAAATGCCAGATGAAATTGAGGATTCGGGAACCCTTATAGATTCTTTCTAAATTTATAATTTTATTTCGGGGTTCCGAGTCAGACACTAGGCCCAAGTTCCATTTTTGTCGTTGAGACGAAAGGTCTTAGATAGCTTTCTTTTCCTAAATTTATAAACTTTGTTTTTGCATCAGATTTCAGGTCAAAAATACGGACCGTGTAAAAGATATTCAAACACCTAGCCATCGTTCGGGTTTCATGTTTGATTGTCAAAAACTAGCCATCGTTTGGTCCGAAAATACGATTTTTGGTCCATGTTTGTTTCTGGTGGTATGAAAAATCGCCCGAAAAAAGTCCATATGAAATTCACGACTAGAGACCCTTATATCATTCTTCTTCTAAATTTATAATCGTGTTTCCGCTTCCTGCGTCAAATTTCAATACTAGCCATAGTATGGTTCGAAAATACGGGATTTCGAACCATATTTCTCGGGTGGTACGATAATTGCCCGAAAGGTCTAGATGAAATCGAGGACCTATAAACTGTGTTTTGAGTTCCACGACAATGACCAACACTAGCCATTGTCTGGTCCCGAAAATACCGATTTCGATCGGTTTGAATGATGGTACGAAATTGCCCGAAATGTCCAAATGAAATCGAGGAGTCGGAGAACCTTAGAGCATTCTTCCTCCTAAAATTTATAACTATGTTTCGGGTTCCGCTCAAATTTCAATCACTACTCGTTCTACCCGATATCCTAAACTCTAATCCCTAAACTTTGATTTCTTTAAACCTAAACATGGTTTTTTTAACCCTTAACATCATAACACACTAAAATCTAATAAAATAGAGTTGAGAATTTAAAGATGTAATTATTACTTATTTCACAACTCTATTTTACTATATGTTATTATTATCTTCGTTATGAATTAAAACTATAAAACAAAAAGAGTTATCAAATAAACTAATTAACGAAGATAATAATCACATATAATAAAAATAGAGTTGTCAAACACAATATTTAATAACGAAGATATAATAACATATAATAAAATAGAATTGTCAAAATAAAGTAATAATTACATTTTAATTCACAACTCAATTTTGTTATATAATTTTTACTTTTTAGTTATTAAGTACAACTACAAAACGAAGATATAAAAAATATTTAATAAAATAGAGTTGTCTACTACAAAGTTAATTATTACATTATTTGACAACTCTATTTCATTAAAAGTAATTATTATCTTCATTTTATAGTTTTACTTCATAACGAATATAATAATAACATATAATAAAATAGATTTGTCAAATAAAGTAATAATTACATATTTATT
>PGWS01018594.1:0-12309 GCA_002896235.1 Cicer reticulatum
CAAAACTTGAAAGATGCAATCTATAAATAAATAAATTAACAAACAAACTAGAAAGATGCAAGACAAAATGAACAGAGAAACAAAAAGGAATACTAAATTTTAGGGAGTGTTTACATTCTAATGAACGAGGAAAACAATATACTCATATCCTATGGCTTCAACTCCTCATATCTTGACATTTCAAGTGATAGAATAGACTCCAGTATCACTGTTAGCTATAGCGGTAAAGGTGAATGTGATTGAACTTTTCCACTATCTTTATGTTGCAATAGATGATGACGGAGAGTTTGATTGCTGCACCCAAGAGACTAAATCATCTCTAGTTGCAATAAAACAACCAACTTGATATTCACTCTATCTAAATGGAGCAGCCAATTTTCTCAAATGAGAGGCAAAAGAATTATTGAGTCCTTGGGCAAACTTATGAGCACTAGTACCAGTTTGTGCTAAGAATAGCTCTAGTAGTGCCTCATCCTTCTTAATAATTTTGGCCAGTGTCCACATCCACTCTTCAAGAGCAGTTAGAGCTGCCCCACCTGACATTGTTCGAACGTTAAGAGAGTACTCTTAAGAGAGTACTCATCTTTCTATCTGGCTTTGTTGTGATATAGGAGTAGTAACAGATTAAATGATCAAGATTTTTGAAAATCATTTTGTTGAACATGCATGATTTTTTTAGTGTAAGAGTTATTTTATAAAGGTAATTTAAGTCTTTCAAATTTAATAAAAATTTATCAATATATACAAGAATAATTATGTAATTTTTTGGCAAGATTGTGCTTATTGTTATGCATCCCAACCTTGAGCACTCTTCTTCTAACTCCAATCTCTTGCTAAAAAAACTTATTTAATTGCTATGGCTACAATAGTTACAAAGAAAACATGCATTACCCCCAAGCTGTATTAAAAAGACAATTACCATATGCACACTATGTAAGCCTTGCATTGTAAAAGCAAATACATAATAGATGTGAGAACATAAATAAAATTAACTTTTTATGTAGAAATATGATTCTTAAAATGTGATTAAAATCATTTTACCATTGTATTGTTTTTCAGAAGTAGTTATGAATCACAATTGGATGAATGCTAATCGTTTGAGTGAAGAGTATGAAAATGGGGTTGAGGAGTTTTTACAATTTGCTTTAAAAAAAACTTCCTGAAAGTAAAGGAAGGTTTTATTGTCCTTGTGTTATTTGTTTGAATGAAAATACATTACATTTTGAGGAAATACGAAGTCATCTTATTTGTTCTGGGATTGACCTGAACTATATTAGATGGATATGGCATGGTGATTCGTTAAACATGTCAAATACCTCAGCAAGAGAGGAAATTAATGTAGATATGAACGATCAACTAGAGGCCATAATACGTGATGTTGGAGAAGAGTCCTTTAATCGTGCACATGTATATGATAATTTGTGCAGTGGCAAAGAAGAGCCTTTGTATCCGAGATGCACTAACTTCACACGATTGTCTGCGGTATTGAGATTGTTCAACTTAAGGCGAGAAATGGCTGGACAATAAAGCTTACTGAATTACTTGAATTGTTGAAAAAAGCTCCTAGAAGTAACCACATTGTCGATCGTAACTATGAGGCAAAGAAGTTTATTGTGTCCAATGGACATGGAGTATAGGAGATACATGCATGCCCTAATGACTGTTTATTGTATAGAAATGATTGAAGAGTTGACTAAGTGTCTAGGGTGTGGACTATCATGCACAAAATGAAGGATGGTGGATTCCATTATGACGAAGCTCAAAGAGACTCCTGCGAAGGTGTTATGGTATCTCAATAGTTCGAAGGTTCAAAGTTTGTTTGCTAATCAAAATGATGCCAAAGAAGGGTAAGATGGCATGCCGATGAGAGAGCGTGATGACAACTTCGTCACCACTGATCTTTGAAAATGGAAGAGATTGATGATTGTCCCCGGAGTTCGGAAGTGAGCCTAGGAACCCTAGGCTTTGGACTTGCTACAGATGGAATGAAAATCCATATGGAACTTAAGTAGTTACCATAGTTCATGGCCTGTTTCTACTAGTTATCTACACCTACCTCCTTGGATTTGCATGAAGCGTAAATACATCATGTTATCTATGATGACTTTCAGGTCTAAAACAATCTGGAAATGACATAGATGTTTATCTAGTCCATTGATTGAAGATTTGAGAATGCCTTGGGAAGGTGTTGATGTGTTGATGGGTATTCTCGTGCAATATTTTAAATGTCGTGCAATGCTATTTTGCACATCACATGACTTTCCTGCATATGGAAAAACTTGGTGTCCGGCTATAGTGTTAAGGGACACAAAGCATGTCCTATATGTGAAGAAGGAACATGCTACCAAACAATTGAAACATGGGAGAAAAGTTGTTTATGGTTGGGCAGCGAATTTCTCAAGTCTAATCATCCATACGTATAGTTGAGAAAATCGTTAATGAGACCAAGAGCATGAAATTTCTCAAAAAGCCTTAACTAGGGAGCAAGTTTATCAACGGGTTAAGGATTAAATGTTATCTTTGGAAAGAACCAAAAACAGACATCTGAAAAAAATATATGGAAGAAGAAGTTCGTGCTCTTTTGGATCTTCCTTATTGGTCTAGTCTGATGTAAGCATGTCTTGCAGTGTGCATGTGAAAATGTGTGTGATAGTGTAATTGGAACACTTCTCAACATTCAGGGAAAACAAAAGGATGGCTTTAAATTCTCAATTAGATATGGTTGATATGGATAGCTCCACAATCAACAGGTAAACGAACATATTTGCCTCTGCTTGTCATACATTGTCAAAAAAGGAGAATAGATGCTTTTGTGAGTGTTTAAGGGGAAAAAAGTGTCACATGGCTACTCCTCAAATGTCAAGAGTCTTGTGTCAATGAAAGATTTGAAATTAGTTGGCTTAAAGTCTCATGATTGCCACATTTTGATGCAACAACTACTACTAGTGGCTATACGTGCATATTGCCTAAAAAGTAAAGAGGTATTAACTAGGTTGTTGTTTATTCTTCAACGCTATTTGTAGCAAAGTCATTGATCCTCAAAAATTAAATGAGTTGGATTAATGAAGCTGTTATATCTTGTGCCAACTAGAGATGTATTTTCCTCCTTCTTTTTTTGACATCATGGTTCATTTAATTGTTCATTTAGTTAGGGAGATTAAATTATGTGGTCCTGTTTATTTGAGGTGGATGTATCCATTCGAGCGTTACATGAAGATTTAAAAGGATATGTGAAGAATCACACGTCCAAAAGCATCTATTGTTGAAGGTACATAGCAGAAGAGGCTATTGAGTTTTGCACTGACTATATGTCATGAAGCAGAAGCCATAGGAATTCCTAGATCTCGTCATGAGGAACATGTGTGGGGTAATGGTATACGAGGCTTAAAATTTAAGAGCATGGGACGAGAGGAAGTAATTCAAGCACATTTGTCTATATTGAATAACACTAATGAGGTTTCAACCTTACCTTTCTACTCATAAAAGCATTGTGAAGAAAATTATCCTAGAATGAATGAAAGGTTGTTTGAATGAGCATAAACAAGACTTTCTTTAAGTGGTTTAAAGAAACCATTTTAACCAACAATAACTTCTGATACACTAAAATGGCTAGCAAATGGTCTCACTTGATGTCATAACTTGAACTGGCTACGATATCAATAATTTTACATTCTACACAAAAAGTCAAGATGACAGAAAGTACATGCAAAATAGTGGGTTAATGGTCGTAGCTGAGTCCATGCATTCTCTAGTTCAAAAGATAAAACCCGTACAGCATCCATACCTTACTTTGGGACTATTGAAAGAGATTTGGATGGTCGATTTCATTAAAATTTAAAGTGCATCTTTTTAAAATGTAATTGATTGACATCAATAATGGTATTAAAATTGATGAATTCTGTTTTACAATGGTGGACCTTGAAATGTAGCGTATAAGGATGACCTTTTATTATGGCATCCCAGCAAACAAGTGTTTTATGTTAGTGATCCTTCTAACAAAAAATGGTCAGTGGTTCTCCAAGGTAAAAGTTTTCATGGACCAAATGAAAGTCTAGATTCAACGCTAGATGTTTTGAGACTCCTCCATTCTCACAATGAATACTTACTTTCGTTGAAGAAACTATATGTGGACGATGAGTATGCCACTCGTGATGATCATCAAGAAGGCATATAGGAAATATTCAAACATAAGACTCGTAAGAAATAAAACGGTAATAATGATAATTTATCTTAATTAATTTCACATTATCTGTAATATTTACTTTGATAGTTTATAGTTTTTACCAATATATGATATGATTGCCTATTATTATTTTTCTCCATTATTTTGAAATATTATTGACCATTATTATTCTTTTTTAAAAAGGACACATGAATAATTCGTCAGCTCATTCGCAAAGTGTGGAAGGTACTCAATCTACACAAAGAAATGGTAGGCTTGGTACACGTATGGCAAACTTGAAACTTAAATATATGATAGGTAAGAAGTTATCGATTGATTTAGATTCATTGACTGGATTACCTTCAGGGATAAATAGGAAAAACTTTAAGGGTCATGTTGTTTCTCTTGCTCGAAGCTTTGTCAGTATTTTGGTGGATAATTGGGACGACGTAGATAGCCACTTGAAAAATCAGTATAGGGGAAGCTATTAAGGTACTTGTAGTTTGGGAATATTTTAGTATATAATAGATTTCGTAAATATATTTTAATGCCATACACTAACTCCTCCATTGGGTTTTGTAATGTAGGTGAAATGGGATGTTCCTGATTCCCATTTTTTGAAAAAGAAATGGATTCATATGCTGGTGAAACGTTGGAGGGCATTTAAAACTAGTTTAGCATCTAGATATTTAAATGGTGGGAATTTGAGTCACAAGTCTCCTCTTGAGGCATATACTTATCTTGATAAGGACATATGGAAGGCGTTTGTTCAGAAGCGGCAGGATCCTTCCTTTGTGGTTAGCTAGATTTATAATTTAATTTCTTTTAATAATTTATTCTAGTATTACATTTAATTGGTACATTACTTATAATAGGAGAAACGAAAGAAGGCACAAGTGATCCAATCTCATAATAAATACCCTCACCTAATGTCTCGTGGGGGATATGAGTTGCTTACTAAAAGATTGATCAATGAAAAAATAAAGCAAAGACAAGAATCATCTGGAAATTCAATACTTGCACCTCCATCTCCACCATCACGACATGAAAAATGGAATAGAGCCCGACAAAAGCCATCGGGAGATTACTCATCAGAAGATGCTCGTGTCATTGCAGAAAAAATTGTAAGTAATTGTGTAATCAATTATTAATTTAAACTAATAGTCATTGGTGATTTGTTCTTGCAAATGATTGGTTGTTGGATTTAAGTGTGAGTAACTAATTCTACATTGATTAGATATGAGCTAAATGAATGAAATATATGATTAGATAACCTTAATTGTGTTTATATTGATCGAAGGTAACACAAGTAGTTCAAGTGATCAATGGTGGTGGTTTCATAAACTAGCCCTGGTTGAAATGGTTCAGATGTTGTTATTTCCCTGCTCCATAGTCATAAGGTGTTGCAACATACCCTGAATCTGTGGTAATTGGAGCATTCATATTGTTAATTTGATTTGCTGCATTTAGAAAAATATGTCAGCAAGTGTTATATTTTTATTCCTCTATTTATATATAACATGTAGAATAAATACAATAAATGTTAATTGATATGATTTGCTAATTTCATTCTTAATATGATTCTAATTCAAAAAATTAATATTGAACAACTATACAATAGAATAAATACAATAAATGTTAATTGATATGATTTTGAATTGGTTTCAAGTGTTACAATCCATTGGACAGATTGGGCAATGAATTTACCTTAACTATACCGTAATTGCTGTTTCTATATAACATTTATATGTGTTTTTTGTTTATGTTTCTGATTTGCAAAATTTGATTTTGAAGCTAATGTGTCATATAGCTATTTGATTTTAGGAAAATATATTTATGTATTATAGCTTAATGTTGAAGTTTAATCTTTTATATGCTGATTTATGTGCTTGATTTTAAAGTGTGCTATATCTGAGAGCATGTCCTACACCTAATGATGGTTGATTTATGATCATTCGTGATTAATCCAGATCTTAATAAATTTATAATTATGGATATTAAGATAATTAACTAAACTTCAACAATGTCTTTTATATTATCATTAAAAACAATTAATCTAAATAAATTTAATATTCCTTTATATCTTGTAGGATTCATTGGTTGAACAAGAGTCTCAGGAACCTTTGGTCCACATGGACGTACATATATCTTGAACACGTCCATTGGGAAACCTTGAGCACCTGGTTCGTGTTCGTGCTATTGCGAGGTGTGGGATCCGACAAACTTTGGATCACGTTCTCATTTGCCTCTACCCCCAGCTTTCATAGCCACAAATAGAGGAGCCTACTAACGTGATAAAATAAAGTGTTGTGGAGCTATCACAACAAAGCCAAATTGGTTCATGAAGAGAAGTTGTTCTGTTGAACTACCTATACTAGAGGTGAGGACGATGATATTCTCGAATAGTGTAAATTGTATGTTGATAATAATGATTTTGTAGTAGCATATGCTAATGCGTACAAGTTGGGGCCACCTTACACAATCAGTTGTTAGATAATGATATGGTTAGGGTGCTGGTTACCAAGGTTTTAGATGCAAATGCTCAAGTACTATACCCACTGATGAGGTGACACAATTGATCATGCTTCAAATACTTTCATTCAATGGCCAAAAGACTTTTTGCGGCTTGCTTCTGAAGTGTTTGTTCTTGGACAAAGCGATATAGTGGAGTTGTGTATGAAAGGGTAATCGAGAATTGTGCATCACTATTATACTAATATGGTTGACGTGAAAGTAACATCTAATTGTAAAATTAGTACAAAAAATTAATTTCCATTTATAACAAATACTTATTTATTTTAATTTATTTAATATCTTAGATATATGCATTCGCCTTTGTATTGACTTGGGCAAGAGTGCGTTATGGATTCATTGATCCGTGTTTCAATTAGAGTGAATATGATTCTATTGGGGCTCAAAAGTACATACAAAATAAGTTGCAACAGGATCAAAAAGAGTGTTATCTATTACCTTATCTCAACAAGTAAGTAAAATTTTATTATAATTTATCCATTACAGTTTATAACATAAATGTACTTAACATTTTTACCTTTTTGTACATGTAGTTGTCATTGGCAATTGCTCGTTATTTGTCCTAAGAAGAATACTTATAGTCTTCCTATGTTCGTTGGGATGGAAACCAAATAAAAATGTCACGCACATCGTCGATTTGTAAGTGTTTATTGTATTTTCCGTATATGTATTTCAAATGCACATTTAGATCTTTTTAGAAATGACTATGTTGGCCTTCTACAAATTCAATTAAACATTGTTGTGTTGGCACAAAATAGAATGCTAAGGCACATGCAAATGCACAAAATTTGAGTTTTTAGATTCTTTGCTTTTGTGATAGATATATTTTCGACATACTTGATGGCACAAAATTATTGTATATCAAAACTTTTTTAAGAGGCTTATGGCTTTAAAGGTAGTGAATCATATAATAATATAATTTATCTCTATGTGGTTTATTTGCTACAATAATTTGTTTTTCTTTTATTAATTTTATTTATTGGCGCTTTGTAGTTAGCTAAGTTAATATTTTTTACATTTGACTAAAGTTTGAATTCTAGTACTTTAACTCCTTTACAGCTTTCTGAGGGTTTTCTATTCTCATTATTCTTCTCTTAACCATTTAATTGCATGCATATTTGGTAAACCATCCCTTTTTCTCATTGTTGATGTAAGAGCCCCTGAATCTAAGAAGTGGAAGGCATAAAGAGGGAAAGGGAAATAATTAGTTAGTGGAAATAATTTCAAGTTTCAATGTTTTTCCTCTCTATAATGACAAAGTATAAAACTGTCCAATTGCATCTTAGTTCATTAAAAGGTCACTAGTACCTTCTTATCTATTTTATGTTATATTTATATGCCAAAGTAATAAATTGTTCATCTCTATGTGATTTTATTTGCTACACTTTAATGAATATTTTATTTTTGTAGAGCTTTGGGTGAATATAAAAGTCGCGAAGATTAAGAAAGAACAAGCCCACGATGGAGCATTCCCATTGTAAGTTGTTTAGATTATATATATAGAATTTCAATTAAATTTATATGTTTTATCTATATAATATTTACTCATTATAATTTACATATAATATTCAACTTTAAGTGTAAAGACAACCTAAAGGTTATGAGTGTGGTTACTACATTATGATACATATTTGAAACATTGTATCTAGTGGTCTTGTTGATTCATGGATGCGGGTATGTGATAGATTTTTTCAAAAGTTAGTATTAATTAACTACTTATGATTTTTATGTGGTCACATGATTTAGATAACGTTGTTATTCAATGTTTATAATTCAAGATATTTGGAGAATCAAAACCATTTGAAGATGAAGAAATGAGAATGTCCGACAACGTTGTGCAACTTGATTCTTGAACTAATAGAAAATGTTTGAAGCACTTGTATCGTTTTAGTATCTTTAGACTGTTAATAGAAGATAAATATTTTTTTTTTAACTAGTGAATATTATGTAGCTCTAATTTGATAATTTAGATTTTGTAAAAAATTATGACTCATTGTCATGATTTTTAAATGTAAAGCTTCATATGAAGTTTTGTGTTTTATGGTTGAAATGAAATTCTAGTTAATAAGTAATATGTGAAATTATGAGGATGCTATATGTAAGGGGTGAAAGTTATAAAAAACAAAAAATTAAAAAGTTAATATTTAAATCGATTGGCTCATCGATAAAATAAACAATTTTGAATATGACTTGTAATATTGGTTCAAATTTAACCGATGTAATAAATCAATTTTGAATTTGACTTGTATATTGGTTCAAATTAATCGATCTAATAGATTTAATTTGAATTTGACTTGTTATATGGTTCCAAATTTAACCGATCTAATAAATCAATTTGAATTTGACTTATTATATTGGTTCAAATTTAACCGATCTAATAATCATTTTGAATGTGACTTGTTATATCTATTTATTTTAGTTGATTTTAATAATTAAATATTATTACAACGCTTGATGTTAGATCGGATAAGAAACCGAATCTAACAATACATAGGAACCGATTCTAACAAGGTTAATTGCACTAGTAAACCATTCAAAAACTTAACTAGATCTATGACAAAGCTCGTGCAAATAAGGTCCAAAGTACTCTAGTTCAATCATCATCAATTCAATGGGAGCAGGGAACCAATAATGAAGGGAAATGAGCAAAGTTTCGTGTGCTTGTCATGGAAGCAAGTGTTGAGGCATGAACATAGACTTGCTCCCCATTCTAGGCTTATTTAATTAAATTGTATAAAAGTGTAAGGGACCAATTTGTCCAAATTAGGCTCAAAGACATTATAGTGCGTTTATCTATTTTAAAGCATCCAAAGACTTAAATGGTGTGTGGTTCGTTTGAATTAATTGAAAGAATTCTAAAGAAAATGGAGAGCAAAACCATAAGTGAATTCAAATAGAATGAGAAAATAGTACAACATTAAAGAAGGAGGAGTGACGCTTACATCTGAAAAAGGCCGAATGAATTTCCATTCATTCAGCCCTTATATATTATAAAAGTAAAGGTACCACTCAAAACAATCATTGGCAGTCGCACCATCTCAATTGCAGTTGTCCCTCTTTATTTTCATTCGATTTGTAACCAATTTGTTAAATTATTTCAGCTCTATGCATTGAATGTTAGATTAATTGGTTGATATCTAGTACTTTAAGAGTTCATTGCCATTAGTTGTTTGTAATCAACATGAGATGCTCTAGATATATATAGATGCATATATATGAATAAAGTAGAAAGAATTTTGATAAAGAAAAAAAACACTCACTTTGTGTGAATTGTGAGCATTGATTCTGTGGTTCTATTGACCAACCTCTCATCTTATCAAAAGACCAAGTAATTATGGTGATCATCACTTGATTTATCATCCTTTATAATCAATAGAATTACTGTGGTGCCCCATTTCTCATCTTTTCCACCAATTTCTGTCATTTTATGTCTAATCTTATAACCAAATATTTAGTAAATTTTAAAGAAATGGTTAATGTGTTTAAGCAGTTAGCCATCATTTTCCCTCTACATATTACCTTTCTAGGTTGTGAAAAAATCGAAATAAAAACTCGGTCATATATATTTCATTTTTGATTGCTTTTAATAGTTGATGGAGCTTTGTAAATATAAATGGGTTCTTTAATTTGGAATACCCTCATGATGTAACCATTAATTCTCTTACCAATTTTTATAGCAAGTTTCCATGGCTAATTCGCATAATTCATTGTGTATTTTAAGCTCATTAATTCCGAGAATAAAAAAAGAATACCAATATTTGTTTTATTTTGAAATGTACAATAAATACCAAATACCATTGGAAAGAATAAAGCCAAGGTTTGTTGAAGGGATTCCTCGAGAGAGCGAGTAACACTATTCCTATGCAACTGCAGCAATGATGGTCTAAGAACCAGCACCTCCCTACCATGGTGATTATCTCAAGTGGAAAAGATTCTTCGATTGTGCTAGGTGTTGTTGTTTGTTTGGGGAAGAGATTTTAACATTTAATAGTAAATGAAAGGTTACAGTTTTGGTGCGTAGAAGTAGTCACATGACTTTTGCTGGGGTATTAATCTCACCATATATTTTTGATCTAATCGTTAATAATTATTCTTTACATTTCACATGAAAAACTCATTCGGACAAGCTATGTCATATATTATACAATGCATCCGAAGATTTATGTTAGTGCAATGCATTCGGGAAAACAAGGGTTAAGATTTATGCACAAATAATCGATCTTTTTGAGACACTAAATCATATTTGTTAAATGGCTTGGGACTCAATTGTTGAATGGTGCATATGAAAAAATATACGTTGAGACTAAAAAAACTGCTTAAAAATGGAGTTTACCCATGGGATAGTCTCCATAATCGTACGAGCGACACCCTAATTCATAAAAAAAAAAAAAAAAAAAACTTTGTAACTTGTAAGTTGTTTCAACTCAACAAGAATCACTCAAGAATAATGATAAGAATGATTATTTTACAAAAGTCACAACAACAATATAGTAGTCAACTTAAGTTAAACTCCAAATAAACATATGTATTTAAATATAATTTATATGAACTTTATTTATACAATAAATATTGGTATGCAGACAAATCATGTTCTCGAACTAGTTGTTGTCATACAAGACTGCTTTTGAAGATAATCAACTTATGTCTATCCACTTGGAAAGCTTTAGTAAGAACCTCGTCAGAAATAGGTGGATTAAATTTGAACAAGGCATTTGCAATAGTGAATAACTCCAGGATTTTGACTGCTAAGTCCAGCAATGGCAACAGGTTGCCATATCCCACATTTAGTTGAAATGAATGAGACCATTGGGGAACACAAACACATCACCCTTGTTGAGAACTTGCGAAGAGACGATTGTTGTCTTGATTACGACGTGCAAATCCAACATAAAGAGTGGCCTTCGACGACTATAAGGAACTCTGTGCCACGAGGGTGAATGTGGGTGGATTTAAACCTTTTGGTGCAAAATCTATGCGAGCCAAGAGATATGCCAAGTGTGTTAGTCCGAATAATTGGTCTACAGTAACAGGATGTCACTTGAGAGCCTAATGATTAGAGGCATTCCCAGGTTCCCACATGTTTGAAGAAATCTTCAGCATTAACAAGTATAGGGTCTTTACAGAATTTTCCATTCACAAATACTGGAAATTTTGAAAGCATAGTTATATATTATATAAAAAAAATTTCAATAGGATAATTCTTTTGAAATGAGGTAAACCAGAACAAAACTAAAAATTTGAGTATTAGTAGGGGGCGAGACTGATTAGAAATATATACATACCACCATCTTTGGGGTCTTTGATTGCAACACAAAAAGTCTTGGAGAGGACTGGGGTCATAAGCAAAGGCAACACATGATGCAAAGCCAAGATGCTTACAAGGAAGTGCAGAGTTTTCATGTTGCTCTTCTTTAATGATTCTGCTTATGTAAATTACTTATTAGAATTGAATTTTGTTGCATATATAGCTTGCTATTTATAACGATGAAAAGTTGAAGTGGTTAGTATTTGATCTTTACCGTAATTAATTTTCTATTAAATAATGAACCATTCTTTAACAACTACATGTGTGCTTGATCATGTTACCAAAGTCAATCAAATTTTTACGCATAACC
>PGWS01018597.1:0-22878 GCA_002896235.1 Cicer reticulatum
CATATCCCTTTGATTCAAGAGTCAATGCTGAAAATTTTGTTATATCACCCGTCATATGTTTAGAGCATCCACTATCTAAGTACCACATATTTGAGGTACTTTTTGTGCATACCTGCAATATTAAAATCAAATTTTATTAGGTACCCAATGTGCTTTGGGTCCTTGATGGTTATTACCTTTCTCTACCCACACGTAATGCCCTTTTGGAATACTAATGTTTCTAACATGACAAGTATTAGGAGTGTGACCCTTGAGACCACAATAAGAACAAGTAAGAGTAAATCTATTTTTAAAAGCATGTGTATGAGATTTACTCTGAATAATTTTCTCTTTATAATGGTGATCCTTTTTCATAAAATATAATCTTTTCTTGATTGGATTGATTACTTTCTTTGACAAAAATGGTCTTATTCAAGTTTAGTTTATCAAATTTTGAGTATCCAAGACCACTTTTGTCATTTGAGTATCTTTGCATATTTAAAACATTTTCCAAGCCTATTTGTCCTTTTTCGTATCGTTCAATTACTCTATTTAATTGAACAATCTTGAAGGAGAGGGAATCACATTTATTGCATGCAAAATTTTGTTTTAGTTTTTCAGAATTCTTTTCCATAGTGTCAACTGTTTTTTGAAGACTTGAGATTTGTCTCTTTTGTGTTGACACTAGTTTGAACAGATTTTTGCATTCAATAAGTAGTTCCTTGATGGCGTTTTGAGCCTCATTATATTCTAGAATCAATTCACTATTAGTTTTATGATGATGAAGGGAGTCTATGTTACTAACCTCTTCTTCGTTATCTGATTGATGTGATGCCATCAATGCAACATTAGCTCATTCTTCACTTTCTATTTCTGAAGATGAATTCACTTCGTTGTCTTCCCAAGCTATGTATGCCTTCTTAAAGTCTTTCTTTTTGGTGACATTTTTCTTAATAAGGTTTGGACAATCTGCCTTGATATGCCCTTGTTTTCCGCATTCAAAGCAAGTGAAGTTTTGATTTGAAGTAGAACTATCTTTCTTCCTAAAACTTTTCCTTTTGAAAGTTCTGTCATTTTTAAGAAACTTACCAAATTTCTTAACAAGGAACGTAATATTTTCATCTTCATCTGATTTTTCTTCTTTTATTTGTTCTTTTGATTCGGTCCTTAGAGCAATGTTTTTGGTCTTCTTTTCTTGAGTTTCATTTTGTTCTAACCTTCCAAGTTCGATTTCGTGCTCTTTGAGTTTTCTAAAAAGTGCAGAAAGAGACATCTTTGATAGGCTTTTCTTTTCAGAAATTGCCGTTACTTTAGGTTGCCATGCCCTTGTTAATGATCTCAGAACTTTAAGTTGTCATGCCATGCCCTTGTTAATGATCTCCGAAATTGCCGTTACTTTAGGTTGCCATGCCCTCGTTCCAATTGTATTCGAATACATGATGTGTGAATTCGAATACACCTCTTTGTAACGTTCAAAAATATTCAAAAATTATACCTTGTATTCGAATACACATGTGTGTAGTCGAATACAAATTAGTGAAAATTTGCTACAAACTTAATTTGTATTCGACTACAGAAGGTTGTAGTCGAATATAGATATAAGGATTTTGGCCACTGACTTGAAGTATATTCGACTATACATAGTCGTAGTCGAATACAACTTTGAGACTTTTATTTCTGACTTACTTTGTATTCGAATACGGGATGATGTATTCGAATACACTTATGTATTTTGTCAAAAATATTAGTTTTAAGACTTTGTTAATGCTATTTTGACTTTTGAAAATACTTTATATGCATATGTAAATATGACTTGTTCTCATGTAATTGAAGTATTGGTTTGTATCATATACCTTTACATTTTAACATTTAATATTTGGATTTGAAGCTTTATTAATGAAAATATTTGAACTTCTTTTTGACCATAATGGTTGATCTTTGTCTTCATCAAAAACTTGTAGTTTACAATGTTCTGTTCTGATATCATGTGTTAACCGTGTGTTAATTCTGTTATGAAATCATGTGTTAATTCTGTTCTGAATCATGTGTTAATTCTGTTCTGATTATTGTATGATTCTGTTCTGTTCTGAAATCATGTGTTAATTCTTGTTATTGTTATTGAACAAGGTTTGCTGGTGAAAATATATTTTGAGTTAGTAACATCAACCACACATGAGACAAGTTTGCGGTATCACTGGAAAATAGAGAATTTTCATGTAGGAAGTGGATGTTCACTGGAATTCCCTGCTGCCATGCAGTTTGTTGTTGCAACTTCCTAAAAAAAGATCCAGAAGACTTGATTCCAACATATTATAGGCGAGAGACATATGTGGCATGTTACTGACCTGTTATTTACCCAACAAATGGACAAAATATATGGGCTCAAACTCCATATCCTGATGTCTTACCACCACCATCAAGGAGGCTTCCAGGAAGGCCCAAAAGGTCAAGGAACAAAGATGGTGATGAAAAAAATAAGGACTCGACAATGATTAGTAGGAAAGGGATGTCAAGTAAGTGCACCAATTGAAAACAACCTGGTCATAACAAGACATCATGTCCAAGCCAAACCCAAGAAAGCTAGACTCAAACTAAAGTTGGTCAAGCCCAAACTGAAGTTGTCCAAGCCCAAACTGAAGCTGTTCAAGCTCAAAGTCAAGCTGCCAGACCCAACCCAAGCCCAATCACAACCTATCAAAACCATAGGAAGACCAAGAAAAACCAACCCACACAACCTGTCAAACGCAGAGGAAGACCCATGAAACTACAATCTGCACAAGGTCAGTCCCAGCCTGCACAAGCCCAGTCCCAGCCTGCACAAGCTCAAGCTCATTCAAGCACTTTTAGACCAAAGTTCAAAACATGGAAATTGTAATATTAGGATCTGTCACTTTTTGCTAGTTTATGATCACTTTTTGTTAGTTTATTTTAGTTTATAATCAATTTATGAACAATTTTTGTTGGTGTATGATCAGTTTATGATCACTTTTTGTTAGTCAAGCACTTTTTGTCATTTTATGATCACTTTATGTCATTTTGTACCACCTTAAACAAAATTATGGATTATGAATGAATGAATTATGCAGGAAATTGTTTATGAACATTGTATGCCATTTTGTACCACCTGAAACAGGAGATGGTGATTTTCTGATTTTCTTTATGAATTTGTAACAGGAATGCAGATAAAAATTACATTAATAGTTCCAAATTCAGAGCTTGTTGAATTTGTAACAGGAATGCATAAATGCAAAGCTTGTTGAATCTGTAACAGGAATTTAGAGCTTGTTGAATTTGTAACAGGAATGCAGAAAAAAGTTTGCAGGAATGCAGATAATAGAAATGCAGAAATAGTTGGCACTGTCATTGAAGATGATGATGCTAGAGCCTTAATGTACCACCTGAAACAGATTTATGGATTATGAATGAATGAATGAATTATGCAAAAAATGGTTTATGATCATTTATGCCATTTTGTACCACCAGAAGCAGAATTATGAATGAATGAATTATGCAGGAAATGAATTATGAATGAAGCAGAATTATGGATTATGCATTCCTTGTGAATGAATGAATTATGCATCTCAATTCTGATTTTCTGAGATTCATAGCACCATGTTGACTTTCTGATTTTCATCAATTTAAATTTAATGTTTAATAATACAACTGCAGACAAATCAAACATTATATTGACAGTAATAATTAAAGAAATAACAACAAAGAACATTGGAGCCACAATTGATGCAAAAGAAAATTACATTGATAGTTCCAAATTCCATACAACAAACTCTATCATAACTACATACTTACAACAAATCTACTACATCAACCTCAAGAAAATTACATCTACTACAATAAGCTCATTTTATAGCTAAGATCAACAATAAAACAACACATGCTACACCAAACAAAATGCATAAAAATAGCAGCAACTTCATTTTAATAATGGTTGACTTGTGATCTCCATACATCTTTAAAATGACATTCCTAAGAGTCATAATCTCCAACTCCTTTTCGGGGCACTCTAAACATTGTGTATGTATCTGTTGTGGAGTTCTCTGTTGTGTTTGAGGCATATAGTCTGAATTCCAAACAAAGTAATTGCATCTACATTCAATATCATAACTCTACAATTGATGAACAAAGACAACATCAATAACAAATCAATAAGAATCAAATAACAAATTTCTAATCTGAACCAAAAAAACATAAATCTAAAACCCTAATATGAGAAAACCAGTATGAAAAACAAAATCCCAAAATCCAATCTAACAACCTCAACTAAAATATTGAAAACCATAAAGGTATTGTTGCTTACCACAAAATTCCTACAACCCCAAAACTTTCTTCCTCTGTTCGGACCCCATTTTGTCACTGTGCGCATCATAGGTTTCAAACCTCAAGCACAATTTGGCAGCTCACGAGTTCCATTAGAAACGAAAGAACCATAGTTGTAGGACTGTGTATTTGACCCATTTGAACATGAGGCGGCCATGGATTTTGAGTTTTGGGAACCGTGAATATGATTTTTCATGGATGGAAGAAGAAAACGAGAAGAGGAAAATCAGTGGGAAAAGAGAATACCAAACAAGGTATTTGGAAATGTGAAAGAGAAGAAAACTGAGAAGAAAACGGATGAGGGAATTTGTTAATGTCGCCTTAACGGAAACCCACTTAAAGGGTAAAATTGAAATTATTTCAAAAGATAAAATACTGAAATGGGAAAGAAAAAAAGTTAAAGGACTAAAGCGTTACCTGAAATTAAGTTAAGGGACCACAAATGTAATTTAGCCTAACTAATATTAAGTCAAAAATCACATAAAATTCAAAACAACAACCTAACTTGATCAGTTAATACTTAATATCCATGTGCAACATTTAGGAATAACATCTTCATTTGTTGTGTCACCACCACCATTTTCATGCTCAAATTGGGTTGTGCCGAGATCTCCATCACCTAGTTTAATAACCAAAAGTAAACATATATGTTTTAATTCTAGAACAATAAACAAGTGAAATGTAACATCCAGTTATTTTATTTTATTTTTATATTTTTACTTTAGGTGTAGAAATAATTGTTGATGATATTATTTTAATTTTTGGTAACAACAATAATAATAATAATAATAATAATAATATAATAATAATATAATAATAAATAATAATAATAATAATAATAAAAAGCATCAAATGTCACGTCCCACTTAATACAGTTACCCATTTTCCTATTTAATATCACACAATCCCCACTTAATATCACGTTCTCCCACGTGTTTTTCTCATTTAATATCACCCACACTTCCCCCATTTAATTTAATATTACCTTCTCACTTACTACTACGTTCTCCATTTTCCTCACTTAATATCCACTTAATACCAGTTACCCATAAAAATGAATAAAATAAAACTGGTGTCTTCCATTCAAAAATGTTTTGCGATATAGAAAAACGGTTTAGTTGAGAAGGAGAGGGAGACTATTTTGATAGAAAAGGCAACCACCAAAAGAGAAAAGAGATGAGTAATTCTATTCCCGAATTTGTTAAATCAGTATCAGAAAAACGTCGATTGCGCATTTGTTAACCGTTGGATCGGGATGATTTTTGGACAGAAGGTTCACAACATTCAGATCCACGTTTTCAACAGTTAGATCGGCAAAACGACATTCAGAGAGGGAGAGATCGTGCTAGCACAACAGCAGGTGTGAAATGAGTGAGACAAGAGTTTGTAAAGCATAATTCTAAATACAACTTTAGTAACGGTAAGGCATCACTCCATTCGCTTTTGTAAGACCCTTAATTTTAAATTCTAATTTATGTATTTGGAGAATTTTGTGTTGAATTTCTTAGGCTTTTTAGCCAATTTTATGACATTTTGTTAGTTAAATGCCAAAAAATATCTTTTTGGATCCCCAATTAAATTATTTGTCGAGCGATAGTTTTATTTATTTACGTTACGAAGAATTTAATACCAGACAATTTTTGTTAAAAATACCTCGGGTTGCTGAAAATTGTATTTGTCAACTGAGTTGCGACGAGAGTTGATATTTTTTAACAAAAAGTAGTTTGGGAAGTGATGGGTGAAATGGTAATTTTATAAAAATATCTAGATATTTTTAGATATTTGTAGTTTGATTTTAATAATATATATATATAAACGTAATGCATGTATATATATATAGATAAGAAAGCAAGGAAACAGACAGAGAAACAGAAAGCAAGGCCTCGTGAATCTTCTTCTCCTTCTTTCCTTTGTTTTCCAAAAACAAAACTAAAACCATAAAACACAAATCCCCATTTATTTACTCGATCTAAGCTTCCATTCGAGAATTGACAGAAGAGAAAGTTGTTCATTGCCATGTTGCGGTGCTAGTGATCTAGTTTTCGACGCGACGTCACGAACTTAAATTTTACAGGAATTAATTACGGTACCGTAATCGCGTGTTAGAGCTAACGTTAAGGTAAGGGCTCCTTCCAAAATTTTAGTTTGCATTTAGGACATTAATTGTGATTTTGTGGAAAAGAAATTTGATGTATTTGAGGTGTGATTTTGTGAAAAATTAATTTAATGTGATTATGAGTAATTTAGTGAATTTAAATTTGAGGTGTGGTTTGCGGTGATTCAAGTTTGGTGTGATTTATATGTTCATAATTATTATTATGAATTTTTGAGATGTGATTTATTTGTGGATTTTGTAGAAAATGAATTGATGAAATTTGGTGGTTTATGTGTAAAAATATGGAGTTTTGAAATTGGGTGAGTTATGTTTGAATTGTTGAAATTTAATTGAGGTGCTATATATGTGTCGTGGAATTGAATTGATTGAATTTGGTGTGAATTGGCGGTAATTAAATTTGATGTGTTTGAGTTACGTAATGAGTTATTTTCAAATAAATGAGTTTGAACTGAAGTTGAAATTTTACGAAAAATTTAGAGTTGTTAAAGTTGTGGAAAAATTAAAATTTTAACTAAGTTAAAGAGTTTGAGCAAAAAGATATATTGAAATTAACAGTCGTTAGAGTTTTAAATGTTACTCTTTTAATTACTCTTTGATTGAGTTTAAAAGAAAAAAAAAAGGGTTTAGAGTATTTTATTAACTCAAAAATTTCGGTGCTTTAATAGTCGAGTATGTGTATGTGAAATTTGGACATATTTTTTTTTTTTTAGTTTTAACTAAATAATATAGATTATTTGTTTTTAAAAGTTTGGTGTGTGAGAAGATTTTAATTTTAGGAATTTTGTCGTGTGTGGATTAATTTTATCGTGAACAAATTGTTATAAATATTTATGTAGTTAGCTCTTTGAGTCTCGAAAAGGAATCGATACCGTTGACACCGAGTTAGCGGTGGGGAGAACTCTGATATATTAATGTTGTTGTGGTGATTTATGGTTGAATATTTGGAGATTGAATATGGGTGATTAATGTTTGGAAATTTTGGTGATTCATATTTGGTGAAATTAATGCGTTCATAATAAATATTATGAATTTTTTTAGAAGAAGTTTATGTGTGGATCGGTGGAAAGTGAATTTAATTCAATTTATGTGTGGATTGGATTTGGAAATTAAAATTAGTGTGAATAATTATGTTTGAGTATGCTCTGTATTGTATCTGAAAAATCATTAGTGTTAAATGAGTATTAAAAATGGGGAATCTTTTAATAGTTGCATTTACTTAATGATTGTGGTGAAAAGAGTCAGAGTATGCTCATGCATTTCATAGTACATGGTGACCGCGATGGGCCATGGTGATAGTGGTGACCGTGATGGGCCACGGGATAATGCCATGTGAATTGTTGGTTTATTTTATCCTTGCGGAGATTGTCGCGTCATGTTGATCTAAGAGAGATTGCACTCTAGAATGTGTTGATCTGTGAGCGATTGCACTCTAGAAAATTGTGCTGGTCTGTGAGCGACTGCACTCTTGTATGTCGTGCTGGTCTGTGAGAGACTGCACTCTAGTAAATCGTGCTGATCCGTGAGATATTGCACTTCGGTAATTAGTACTGGTCTGCGAGAGGCTGTACAATTATGATTTACGCCCCTCGAGGAGGGTTTTGCTTTGGAATTCCGGAATCATGAATTTTGGCATATACGCATTGCATTAGGGTGATTGGCACGCGAGTCATGTTTGTTATACTATGATGATTGTATATACATATTCGGTTGTTGTTGTGATTTGTCGTAATTGCTTTGAGGTGTGATGTTGGGTTGATTAAGTTTTGATGTATTTATGTGTTCATAATTGACTTAATGAATATTCGATGTGTGATTGAGGTGTGAATTTGTTGAGATTAATTTGGTGTTAATTATGTGTTCATAATTGATAATATTAATGTTCGAAGTGTTGATTGATTCAGAGCCATTTTAGAATTGAAAATCTGCATTTTCTCAATTGTATTCGGCTACGACAATGCAGGTTGTCAAAACTTCATTTTACAACATTGTTTATGCATTTTTGGACATATGAAAACCCTTTCGAGGAGTATGCTAAGACGAAAGGTTCTTTTGAGCATTTGAAAATATAAGAATTTTGCTATGTGATATTTGTTAATTTTGGTTGGTGACCTTTACAATTATTGTGGAAATCTGAGCTTTGCCCTTAGATGAGAACCAGGATCGTCCTATCGGTTAGTACTTTGGAGACGGACATGTAGTTAGACATACCTGACGGAAGCTGTGTCAGGAGGATCTTGCGGGGCGCGTGGAGATCACCCGGGTTGTATGGTGTTTGTAGCATGATCAGATTAGGTGGTTGTATAAGGACTAGATGACTTTCTTTTGTGATTGTATTTATTTCATTTTGGAAGATTGTATCTATGCTTAAACTAATTGATGACTTCTATTTTGATGGGTCCATGTACCACTTTTTGATGTGACGTGAGGGGGGAGTTAAAATTCTTGGGGCAGTGCTTTTGTACATGTCTGCTGAGAATACCCCAGGGGTATGAGCTATGTCTGATAAGCCTCATAGCCCCGGTCTATTTTGATGTTCGAACACTTTGGATTTTTATTTCAAAAAATTATTCCGCTGCTTGTAGATATTTGTTGACTTTTTCGTTGTGTTACGACTAAAAATATTTATCCAAAAGTATTTCTTTGTTTTTTTAAAAAAAAAATACACCCGCGTTGTTAAAAATCGGGGTGTTACAACTTTCCTACTTGAATTATATGTGATATAAATGTTCTTGTGTATTGGTTCTATTTTTGTGTTATCTTCAAAATGAATATTAATAATGGTTGTGTTTGACATGTTCAAATTGTGGAAAATGAATGTTATGTGATGCGTTGTTATAATGGTTTTGCTTGACATGTTGTGGTTATTCAAGGTGATTACTTTGGGTCTAAACTAGGTTGGTTTAGAACAAGGTTGAATGATTTTGGACGCTCTGGTTGAGTGATCTATGTTGTTACTAACAAAAGTGTCTACATTCATGCATTCATAGTTGTGTGGTGCGTCCATAATTGGTTGGAGCCCACAGATCCTTGCCGGGATTTTGAGTTAGTGGTGTTGCTTGGAAGGATCCACGAAGCCCTTGCGGGGGAGGTGATATTCCGGAATTATGCATTGACATATAGTCTAACAGATAGGATTTGTGCATTTTTGATTTGTATCTTTGGTGCGTTGTGATCTTTAGCTGTTAAATGAAATATATGATTTATTTATATTTTTGTTATAACAACTATATATGCATGCATATTTGCTCTGTATTTGTTATTTGGAGATGACCCTTACATTTGACAGGACGTCACATATAGTGTTACTTGAGTGAATAATGTCACGGTCAACCTAATAGGATAAATACGAAGAAGTACAATAACATGCAGTTGGAGGCCCCGAGATGCTTTTGTGCTGGGGTTAGACTTGTTGGGTGAGATTTCCACAAGTCCAAAGTTCATGACCAACTAGGATTTATGTTTGGGTAGTAAAACATCAATAGTTTTGACTCTAAGAGTTTCTTTTGTTTAACGTATTAAATTTACTTTTAGTGATTGTAAATACTTTGATTCATTATCTGTAAAATATAACTAAAAATGTTATTAATTGATTTTAAGATAAATGAGTATTTAAGATAATCATAAATAAATAAAAACGAATACGTATTTTTATGTTTAAAATTTCGTTAGTTAATGTCTCGAAAAAGCGGGATGTTACATGAAACATATATTTTATTATATAAATTAACAAACATTAACCTTCATTATATTTTGATGGTTCATCAATTAGAGTTTCATTCTCATGATAAATGACATTATCAATGTCATCAAGCTCAGAAGGTCCTTCTTCCTCAATTATCCAAAAATCAACTTTGTGAATAGATTCATAGTCTATAGGATCACCATTTTTCTTCTGGTGGTTCCACCCAAAACAAAGCATCACTTTAAAAATAATAATTAAGATAAAATAAAAGTTAAATAATGTTTTAACTTTTGGCATAGATAAATCTATGTATCTATTATTCAAATGCAAGTTATAAGTAATATAAACAAGATCATTTAATCTTTGATGTTCTAGTTTATTTCTTTTCTTAGTATGGATACATTCAACAACACTTCAATTTCTCTTACACCGAAGAAGAAGAAATTTGACTAAGACGAATTACCAACTTTTACAGAGTTGGAGCACTAGCATCTTACAATTTCCACCATTGATCTACAAAAAAAGTTATATGTCCATAAAAAAAAACAAAATATGCATGTTTTATGTTTTAAATAAAAGTTAAAATATGTGCTTACAAGGTTGTATTGTATTTGTACAAAATTTTCTGGACTAAAACTTCCTTGTTGATCATGATACACTTACATCTCTTGAATGGCTTTAGTCAAGTCATTACAAAGAGATTTTTTGGTTTTTCAGTTCTGCAATTTGATTCAGTTTTTGGTTTTGTTGAACACCCTTAATAAAAGTAGTAGCAAACTAAGTCACCCTGGACATACAATTTATTTCCATCCATCTATTTTCCTAAGGCATATGATTATACACAAACAATGTTAGTTACCTACGAAGCCTTCTGATCATAGCATTTGGGCACATGTTTTTAGCTTTTTAGTTTCGTATTTTAAAAGCTATTATAGCTTAGATTAATATTTTTGGCTTGTTTCTAAACTTCAGGTCGAATTTGAATTATAATTTTATTATTTGCATTTTAATTTTATTATTTGTATTTTGACTCTTTCTCGCTCTGTAGGTCATAACTTGAGCTCTGGATATTGGATTGGCGCATATGAGTAGGAGTTGGAAAGATAAAAATCTGAGCTACAACTTTTGTGTCGGAAGAAAAGACCAATTCCAAACTTTATTGAGTCTAAATTGCAGATTTCGTAATCTAAACTTTTGTAATAATTTTAATTAGCGGGTCACTTGTTTTTAAAACCTAAAGCCCAATATCAAGTACTATATATTGGCAGTTTTGTTTCTTTTCTAAAGACGAAAAAATTAGGATTCAAATTGCTATAAGAAAAAAACAGTTTTTATTTTAATTTCATGGAAGGCTAATTTTATAAGATTAATCCACAAGTTCAGAGTTTCATCAACACCTTGAGATTCAGGTTACACTGTCAATTTCGATTCATGATTCTATTCTTGTTTATTTGATTATATTGATATTTTGATTGCTTAAATTGAATTTCAATAGGATTGATTAAATTTATTTGATTGACTTATAATTTTGCGACGCTTGATCGTTAATTGTATTATTTTGATGATTGTGATGCTTCATCCAATCAAAGAAACCAAATTCACATAGGATTGATTACGCTTGTTTGATCAATTCTATAGTCAAATAAGAATAGAATCAGAAATTAGAAATTAAAATCATTGATAGAATCTGTGATAGGTCTCAAACTCGAATAAGTGGATTAATTGTTTTGCTCATTTGTTAAATCAAAAATCTAAAAAACCTCTCTTTAATTTTAATTTTTAATTCGGTTATTATTATTATTATATCAGAAGTGCATGCAAAACAATTCGAGTTATTACCTCTATTTACATTTTATCAATTGTATTTTACTCGTATGCGACAGCGGATCAAATTGGTCAAAATCCCAAATTCCTTCGTTTAGACCCTTTTTAGAATTTTTAGAATTTTCCATATTCTCCAAAAATTCCAAAAAAAAATTGTGTTGCCTTTATTTGATTTTTAGAAATTTTTGGTGGTATTTTTATATTTTTTGGATTTTATTTGATAGGGTTTTCGATTTTTCACTTCAATTTTAGCATTCGGGACATTGTTGGAATTTTCAGAATTGTTATTTTGCATCGCATTGTTATGATGATGCATGACTAGAGCTAGTTCTGTCAATCATCATTCTCTTGAACCTGAAATAGATAGGACATATCATTTACATCGTAGACTTAATAGAGATGCTAGTATTAACGAGTTAGAGTCAGATACTAAAATTGACAACTTGTTGCAAAATATGGCTCATGCGAATATTATAACATTAAGACAACTTGTTGCACCTAATGTCAATTATAATGCATTATGTATCACATACCCTGAAGTTAATGTACAATTTGAACTTAAATCTGGTTTAATACATTTGCTTCCAATGTTTAATGGTCTTGCAGATGAGGATCTCTGTAATACCCAATTTTTAACAGCGCGAGTGTATTTTTTTTAAAAAAACAAATTCATAAAAACAAAGAAACAAAGAATGAAATACTTTTGGATAAATATTTAAGTCGTAACACAACGACAAAAGTCAACAACATTTACAAGCAGCAGAAATAGTTTGAAATAAAAATCCAAAGTATTCTTGGCAGACACCTGTACAATAGCCCTGCCAAAGAATCTTAACTTCCCCATGTCACATTAAAAGTGGTACATGGAACCCATCAAAATAAAATGTCTAGCTGACAATAATGGTATAGGTACAGTCTTCCAAATTAAAAAAAAAAAAGAAAAGAAAGACATCTAGTCCCTATACGTCAACCTAATCTAATCATTCTACAAAAACTATACCTCTTAAATGATCTTCACGCGCCCTACAAGATCCTCCGGACACAGCTCCAGTCAGGTGTGTCCAACTACATTCCCATCCACAAGGTACTAACCGGTGGGAAGATCCTTGTTCTCATATGAGGGCAAAGCCCAGATTTCCACAATAGTTGTAAAAGTCACCAACCAAAATTAACAATTAACACATAACATTTAAGTTTTAAATGCACAAAATAACCTTTCAACTTAGCATGCACCTTAAAAGGGTTTGCATATGCCAAACATGCATAAACAAAGTTGAAAAATAAAGTTTTAAACAAAACTGCACTTTCGTATTCGAATATAGCATCTCTGTATTCGAATACAAGGCTGTTTCAGAAGTCAGCAGCAAAAACAACATGTCTGTATTCAAATATAGCCTTCTGTATTCGACTACACATAAGTCAATAGCAAAAACAAGATGTCTGTATTCGAATACAACCTTTTGTATTTGAATACACATAAGAAAACTACAGAAAACAGCAAAATTCATCTTTTAAAAGGGTTTCGAAATCAAATCAACACTTACACACAAATCCAAAACAATCACACTCAGCCATTATAACACAATCACCATGACAAGTTGAGTTTCGAAAAGGTTTTACAATCAATCACACTTACCCACAAATCCAAAACATTCACACTTAGCAATTATAGCATAATTACCATGAGAACTTGAGTTTCGAAAAGGTTTTGCAATCAATCACAACAACCACTTGAGTTCAAACACTCAATCATAATCTTGAATCAAACGTGACTCGCGTGCCAAGTACCCTAATGCAATGCGTATATGCCAAAATGCATGGACTCGGAATTCCAAACCAAAACCCGCCTTGAAGGGTCGTAAATCATAATTGTACCGCCTACCACAGGCCGAAGTACTAAATTACCGAGGTGCCACCTATCACGGGTCAGCACAATTTACTAAAAACGTAAATCGTAAATGTACTGCCTTTCACAGGCCGAAGTACTATTTACCAAGGAACCACATATCACGGGTCAGCACGATTTACCAAAAATGTGTAGTCTATCACAGACCTTACACGACCCGACAATCCCCGCAAGGATAAGATGAACCAACAAATCACATGGAATCTTCTCGTGGCCCATCCGGTCACCACTATCACCATGGCCCATTCGGTCGCCATGTACTATGAAATGCATGAGCATACTCTGACTCTATCCACGACAATCATTAAGTAAATGCAGATATTAAAAGATTCCCCATTTTTAATACTCATTTAACTCTAACGATTTTCACAACAATCATTAAGTAAACTCAGATATTAAAAGATTCCCCATTTTAATATTCATTTAACTCTAATGCTTTTCAAATTCCACACAGAGCATACTCAGACATATTCTCAAATTCAATCCACAATTCACACCAAATCACATCAATTCATTTTTCCACAAAATCCACACAAACACATCTCAAAATTTATAATCTTAATTATGAGCACGTCAAACACGACAAAACACAAAACATCACAAGCCACCACTCAAACACATGAAAATATCATTTCCTCAAAACCACCCACAAATGAGTTAAATTCATTTTCCACAAAACTCAAACATAACACATGCCAAGCTAATTTTCACAAACGACAACTCAGACACATCAATTTTATTTTCCTCAACAACACACATAGATGAATCAAATTCCTTTTCCACGGAAACACTCATCAATTTCACCAAAAATCCAACTCCAATCTTTCACCCATAAAAGCAATAAATTCATTTTCCCCAAATCTACACTTCAAACCCAACAAATTTATTTTCCACACAACCACAAATAAGTCCCTAAATGCAAACTAAAAGTTTGGAAGGAGCCCTTACCTTAACGATAGCTCTAACACGCGATTACGGTACCGTAATTAATTATGGTAAAATCTCCGCTCGCGACGTCGCTTCCAAAGTTAGTTCACTAGCACCGTAGCATGGAGGTGAGCAACTTTCCCTTCTATCTCTTCGCGGAATGAAGCTTAGATCTAGAAGAAACATGGAGGTTTGCGTTTGACGGTTTTGAAATCACCAACACCGTTTTTCCCCGTTTTCGAATCCGGGGAAGAAGAAATAAGTTGGGAGGAAAAACTACCGAGCAAATGGCTTTGCTGGATTACTTAGCAAGCTTTGAAATAGAGGAAAAAAAGTTGAAGGTTGGAGGAAGAAGAAGTTTCTCACGCGAGGCAACAGGGAAAGGAAGAAAATTCAGCTTTCCTCCGTTTTCTGTTTTCTTTCAATTTTCCTTTCTTTCTTTTTCATTCCTTTCCTTTCCTTTCTTTTTCCTTCCCTTCCTTTTCTTTCTTTATATATATATATATATATATATATATATATATATATATATATTAATTATAACTTAACAAATATCTAAAAATATCTAGATATTTATTAAAATTACCATTTCACCCATAACCTCTCAAACCATTTGATAAAAATATCCACTCTAGTCGCAACTCAATTGACAAATGCAATTTTCAGCAACCCGAGATATTTTTAACTAAACTGGCCGATATTAAATTCTTCGTAACATAAATAGATTATTCTTCGACAAAAGATTCATCGTACTTAATCTATTTTATTTATCGACGAATAATTTTAATCGGGGCATCCAAAGATATTTTTGGACCTTAAACTCACAAATTATCAATAACTTGGCTAAAAAGCCTCAGAGTTCAATACCAAAATACACTAAAATACATAAATTAGAATTTAAAACTATGGGTCTTACAATCCCCACAAACACTTGAAGGAATTCCATATTGTGTGTTCTACCATGAAGTCTCAAGATGTCATAGAAGACCACATTAAGCTGAGAGCCTTCCCATTTTCACTCCAAGATTCTGCCAAGGACTGGTTATACTACCTTCAACCAGGTTCTGTTACAAGTTGGAATGATCTTAAGATACTATTTCTAGAAAAATTCTTCCCTACCTCAAGAGCTGCTTCAATCAGAAAAGAAATACGTGGCATCAGGCAAATTGACAGGGAATCATTACATGAGTATTGGGAGAGATTCAAGAAATTAGTGTCAAGTTGTCCTCATCACCAGATTTCTGAACAATTGCTCATCCAATATTTTTTTGAAGGCTTGTTACCTATGGATAGAAGCATTTTGGATGCTGCTAGTGGGGGATCACTTGTCGATAAGACCCCAGAAGCGGCAAGGGCTTTGATTGAGAACATGTCCATTAGTTCTCAGTAGTTTACAACTAGAAGCAATTCAACAGTGTTGACAAAGGGTGTGAATGAAATTCAAGCTTCTTCCCACAAGAATTTAGAAGGAAAACTTGATGAGCTTACATCTTTAGTAAAAAAATTGGCAATAGGTAAAACCCAAGCAGTGGTCTATGGTATTTGCACTTATCTAGAGCATCCTTCAGATTCATGTCCTACATTGCAAGAAGATCCAATTGTTGATGCTCCTCAAGCATATGCAGCAAATATATACAACCCTCAAGCCAACTATGATCTATCATCTAACAGGTACAATCTTGGGTGGAGAAACCATCCCAACCTGAGATGGGGGAATTCATCTGCACAACAGCAACCTAGGCAGCAGCAGCAAAATATTGCTCAACAGCAAAACAATGCACCCTTCATTAGAGGACCTCGTTGAAAAGATGGTTGTCCAAAATCTCCAATTTCAACAAAGAACAGATTCCACCATTCAAAATTTGGAAACAAATATTGGTCAGCTAGCCACTTCAATCAATCAATTGCAAACTCAGGGGTCAAACCAATTGCCTGCACAATCAGTAGTAAATCTAAATGCTCCCAATGTCAGTTCAATTACATTGAGGTCTGGGAAAGGTGTTAAAATACCAAAGGTACCTGAAACTGCAGTGAAAAATAACAAGGTTGTTGAGGATACTTTGATATCTGAAACTATTGTTGTTGAGCAAAATATACCACTTCATTTTCCTCAAAGGGTAGTGAAGACTAAGAAAATGGACGAGGCAGATAGGGACAACGAGATCCTAGATATATTTAGGAAGGTGGAAGTGAACATTTCCCTCCTTGAAGCAATTAAACAGATTCCGAGATATGCAAAATTTCTAAAAGATTTGTGGACACACAAGAGAAGGTTAAAAGATAATGAAAGAGTAAACATGGGGCGAAATGTTTCAGTCTTCATTCAGCCCATGCCTCATAAATGCAAAGATCTAGGAACTTTTTCCATTCCATGTACCATAGGCAATAGTTAATTTGAAAATGCTATGTTAGATTTAGGAGCTTCCATTAATTTATGCCTACATCTATTTTTAACTCTCTTGCTCTTGGACCTTTACAGAGTACAAGTGTTACCATTCAATTGGCGAACATGAGCAATGCTCGTCCCACTGGACTTTTGGAGGATGTACTTGTTCGAGTTAATGAATTGATATTTCCTGCAAATTTTTACATTATGGACATGGAGGGAGAGAATAAGTCCAACATGGCGCATATCTTCTTAGGCATACCATTCTTGAAAACTGCTAGAACAAAAATGGATGTGCATGCTGGAACTTTATCTATGGAATTTGGTGATAGCATTGTAAAATTTAACATCTTTGATGCTATGAAACACCCCGTGGAACATCATTCTATTTTTGAAATTGAATTGCTTGCTGATTTGGTTGATGACACTTACCCCAATATGTTTACTACTGATTTTCCTTCATTGTCTGGTTTTGATGATACTTATACTTGAGGATTATGTACAGATACTCAATTGTGCTATGTGTGTGCTGAGATCGAAGCTGCCTTGCAAGTTGATCATTGTGCTGATATCGATATTTCTACTAACATAATTGATTTTGTAGACTTAGCTTCGGTCATTGGTGTTGTACCTTCCATTGAACAACCACCGACTATAGAGCTTAAACCTCTTCTTGAAAATTTGAAATATTCTTATTTAGAAGGAAGTGGCAAGTTACTTGTGATTATTTCAGTCAAACTTGAAGATGAATAGGAAGAGAAGCTGTTGCAGATTTTGAGAAAACACAGGAAGGCAATCAGATAGACCTTGGCTGATATTCCCGGTATAACCCCATTTATGTGTATTTATAGGATACTACTGGAGGATGGGGTAAAATCAGTCAGGCATCCCCGAAGGCGACTTAACCCATTAATTCTGGACGTTGTAAAAAAAGAAGTGACCAAGCTCTTGCAAGCAGGCATTATATACACCATCTCTGATAGTCAATGGGTGATCGGTGCAGGTAGTCCCAAAGAAAATTGGACTCATAGTGGTTAAAAATTAAATATGAATTTTTCCCCACACGAGTGCAGAACAGCTGGAGGGTATGCATCGATTACATGAGACTAAATCAGGCAACTAGAAAATATCATTTTCCTTTACCATTCATTGATCAGATGCTTGAATGGTTGGCTGATAAGTCACATTATTGTTTTTTTATGGTTTTTCTGGTTATTTTCAGATCCATATTGCACTAGAGGACCAAGAAAATACTACGTTCACTTGTCCTTTTGGCACATTTGCCTACAGGAGGATGCCCTTTGGCCTATGCAATGCTCTTGGCACTTTCCAACGCTGCATGATTAGTATTTTCTCTGACTTGATAGAAAATTGTATTGAAGTTTTCATGGATGATTTTACTGTGTATGGTTCCTCATTTGATGCCTGCGTGAACAATTTAGATAGAGTTTTGCATAGATGTATTGAAACTAACCTTGTGCTGGATTACGAAAAATGTCATTTTATGGTTGAACAAGACATCGTTTTGGGACATGTGATCTCTAAAAATGGGATGGAAGTGGATCCTGCCAAAATTGATGTGATTTCTAGTTTGCCTTGCCCATCTTGCATCCGCGAGGTTCGGTCTTTTCTTGGCCATGCAGGTTTTTACAGGCGATTTATCAAGGATTTTAGCAAGCTATCTCTTCCACTATCAAATTTGCTGCAAAAAGATGTCAGTTTAACCTTTGATGACAAATGCAAGAAGGCGTTTGATTTATTAAAGGCAACACTAACCTCTACTCCCATAATTTAGCCACCCAATTGGACCCTCCCTTTTGAAATTATGTGTGATGCATCTAACTATGTCGTGGGAGCAGTCCTTGCACAAAGGGTTGGTAAGGCTGCCCATGTTATTTATTATGCTTCTAGGACTTTAGATTATGCACAAGCTAATTATACTACTACTGAAAAGGAAATTTTAGCTATTGTTTTTGCACTTGACAAGTTTAGATCATATTTGTTAGGTTCGAAGGTAGTTGTTTTTACTGACCATGCAGCTTTGAAGTTCTTGTTGAAGAAACCAGAAGCAAAACCGAGATTGATCCGGTGGATGTTGTTTTGTAACACCCGATTTTTAACAGCGCGAGTGTATTTTTTTCTTCTTCTTAAAAACAAAGAAATAAATACTTTTGGATAAATATTTAAGTCGTAACACAACGACAAAAGTCAACAATGTTTACAAACAACGGAAATAGTTTTTGAAACAAAAACCAAAGTATTTAAATAGAAAAATACACTTGGCCTATGAGACCTATCAGACATAGCTCATATCCCTAAGGTATTCTCGGCAGGCACCTACATAAAAGCACTGCCCCAAGAATCTCTACTTTCCCCACGTCACATCAAAAAGTGGAACATGGACCCATCAAAAGAAAAGTCATCAGACAGTTTAATCCTAGATACAATCTTCCAAAATGAAATAAATACAACCACAAAAGAAAGGCATCTAGTCCCTATACAACCACCTAATCTGATCATGCTACAAACACTTTAAAACCCAGATGATCTCCACGTGCCCTGCAAGATCCTCCTGACACAGCTTCGGTCAGGTATGTCTAACTACATGCCCGTCTCCAAAGTACTAACCGGTAGGACGATCCTGGTTCTCATCTGAGGGAAAAACCCAGATTTCCACAATAATTGTAGAGGGTCACCAACCGAAATTAACAAATATCACACATCATTTATATTTCAAATGCACAAAATAACCTTTCAACTTAGCATACTCCTTGAAAGGGTTTTCATATGTCAAACATGCATAAACAAGTTGAAAAATGAAGTTTTTGACAAAACTGCACTATCGTATTCGAATACAGCGTATCAATTACGGCACAATTACAAACAACAACTGAGTATATATATACAATCTTCATAGTATAACAAACATAACTGGCGTGTCAAGCACTCTAATGCAATGCGTATATGCCAAAATGCATAATTCAAGAATTCAAAACCAAAACCCTCCTCGAAATGCGTAAATCATAACTGTACAGCCCCCCACAGACCAATACTAATTACCAAGGTGCAATCTCTCACGGATCAACACGATTTACTAGCGTGCAGTCGCTCACAGACCAACACGACATACAAGAATGCAGTCGCTCACAGACCATCACGATTTTCCAGAGTGCATCCGCTCACAGATCAACACATTCTAGAGTGCAATCTCTCACAGATCAGCACGACGCGACAATCCCTGCAAGGATAAGATGAACCAACAAGTCACATGGCATCATCCTGTGGCCCATCTCGGTCACCATGTACTATGAAATGCATGAGCATACTCTGACTCTTTTCACCACAATCATTTAGTAAATGCAGCTATTAAAAGATTTCCCTTTTTTAATACTCATTTAACACTAATGATTTTGCAAATTCACCATAGAGCATACTCAAACACATCAAATTTAATCTCCACGATTTCACACCAAATTTACTCATAAATCGCCCATTTTCAAAACTCCACATTTTCACACGTAACCCACCGAATTCATTTTCCATAAACCCACATAAATCACATCTCCAAAAATTCATAATAATCATTATGAACACATAAATCACACAAACTATAAATCACCACAACCCACACCTCAAACACACATCAAACATTCATAATATCAATTATGAACACATAATCAAATTTAATTTAGTTCTCCCCAAATTCAACCATAAATCACCAAATTCAAAACTCCACATCTTCAAACATTAATCATCAAGTTCAATCTCCAAAATTTTCAACCATTAATCACCACAACAACATTAATATATCAGAGTTCTCCCCACCGTTAACTCGGTGCCAACGGTCTCGATTTCATTTCGAGACTCAAGGACCTAACTACATAAACATAAATATTTATAACAATTTGTTCACAATAAAATTAATCAAACGCAACAAAATTCCCAAAATTAAATTCTTTCTCACACACCAAACTTTTAAAACCAAATAATCTATATTATTAAGTTAAAAAATAAATAAAACAAATATTGTCCAAATTTGACATACACACACTCGACTATTAAAGCACCAAAAACTTTTTAGTTAATAAAATACTCTAAACTTTTTTATTTTATTTTTAAACTAGCTCAAGAGTAATTAAAAGAGTAACATTTTAACTCTAAACCCTTTTAAGTTCAATCTATCTTTTTGCTCAAACTCTTTACCTTAGTTAAAATTTGAACTTTTTCACAACTTAACAACTTCTAAATTTTTTTTGTAAAATTTCAACTTCAATTCAAACTCATTTATTTGAAAATAACTCATTACGTAACTCAAACACATCAAATTTAATTACCGCCAATTCACACCAAATTCAATCAATTCAATTCCACAACACACATATAGCACCTCAATTAAATTTCAACAATTCAAACATAACTCTCCCAATTTCCAAACTCCACATTTTTACACATAAACCACCAAATTTCATCAATTCATTTTCCACAAAATCCACAAATAAATCACATCTTAAAAATTCATAATAATAATTATGAGCATACAATTCACACCCAACATTAATCACTACAAAACCACCTGAAAACAACCCAAATTCAAATTCAACTAATTCACACATAAACGAATTAAATTCATTTTCCATAATTTTACACCTCAAATACATCAAATTTCTATTCCACATAATCACAAATAATATCCTAAATGCAAATTAAAAGTTTGAAAGAATCCCTTACCTCCGTTGTAGCTTTGACAACCAATTTCGATACTGCGATTGTTTACAGTAAAATTTTCGTTCGCATCACAACTTCCAAAGTTGGCTCGCTTGCACCGTAGCGTGGAGAGGAGCAACTTTTCCTTCTGTCACTTCGCGAATGAAAGCTTAGAAGTCAAGAAAAAATGGAGGGTTTGTGTTTGAGTTTTAAAGAAAAACCAAGATTTGGGTTTGTGGTGGAAACAAAGAAGAAAGAAGGAAATGATGAAGGCACGACTTTGCCTTTCTTTCCTTTTATACATACACACACACACACACACACACACACACAACACACATATATATATATATAATATATATATATATATATATATATATACATATTATAATAAGAAAACCAATTCCAAAAATATCTAGATATTTTATATAAAATCATCATTACGTCCGTCACATCACATCACTCTTCAACCACTTTTCAGAAAAATATCTACTATCGCCACAATTCATCGACAGATGAATTTTCTGAAAAAACGCTGCATCTCAGAAAAAAATTCTTCGACAAAGATTCGTCGTAATTGAACTAATTATTCATGATGAATAATTTTAACCGGGTCTCAATTATATATATATATATATATATATATATATATACTTAAAATATATATAAATATTAAACATATTATTAACTCGAATAAATATGATTTAATATTTAATTCCCAATAATTCATAATGCTAAATGCCTAAGCAATTTAACACAAGATACACCTACGCCAAAATGACACTTTAACAGCGCCCATTTTACAGCGCTTGCTAACACAAGCGCTGTTGTATATTATATTTTAATAACGGAACCTTTTACAGCGCTTTTTGATTCAAAGCGCTGTAAAACCAAGCGCTGTAGTAGGGTCATATAACGTTTGCGCATCACGTTATAGGCTTTTACAGCGCTTGTCAAAAGCGCTATAAAAGGAAGCGCTTTCGCGTATCATTTACAGCGCTTTTTTCACAAGCGCTGTA
>PGWS01018600.1:0-15592 GCA_002896235.1 Cicer reticulatum
CAAATATGCCCAGCAACGGTATGGTGTGAGAAATCTTAATGTCTTAATGTTGATTATCGGCTTCTACACTATTTCCTTAGCTACATTTTGGTTCCGAATGCTGGAATTACTCCAAATTCGGAGTTTTGGAACTGCAAAATTATGAATTTCATGTTTGAAGGTCGTCAACTTAATTGGGCATTTTTTGTGAAATCTATCATGCTTGGATCTCGCGAAGCAATTGGCTTACCCTATGCTAAGGAAGTTTCACGGATTTTGGAACACTTTGGTGTGGACTTCTCTGATGAAGTTATGTTTACACCCACCAAAGAAAATCTGCTGGATTTAGGTGTCTTGCCTAGCATGGATCATATGGAATGACGAGCTTGAAGCATTTGTGCATAAAGGTGATCATGGTCAACCATCTGAAGATGCACCAGCGGACAATGTTGGACCTCCAACACTGCTGCTCAAGGAGATGAAGATGGCGAGAAACTGCATCTGATGATGATTATATCTCCAATCAAATGATCATGACTCGCCTTGATTCTTTCCAAACCTTCTTCCAAACTCAATTCAACAAGTTGACCACCTCTATAGACACTCGCTTCACCACTATTGAAACTACTATTGCTCGCAATCATGACGCACTCTATCTCAAGACATTAGTCAATTATCAGACAAACTTGATCATTTCCACATTCCGACAGAATGATTAAGTCTTTAATTTTGTATTAAGTTAACTTTTTGCATTATGTATTACTGTGATCTTTGCTTTATGAACTCCTTTGTCGTTTTAATTCTGGTGTATTTTGTATTACTCGTTTCGGACTTGTTATGTATTCACTTCTATGATATTCTAACTTAATTTTCAATTTCTGCTATTCTTGTTCCCTTATATGCCTTTTGTGTATGATTTTGCTCGCAACGTGTATGTCTCTCTTTCTTTTCTATTTCTTCTTCTTTTTGATCATGTCAAAAGGGGGAGAAAATTTGGTGTTGTTGTTGCATTTCAAACCTTGTAGGCACTCAAAAACAATTTTCAAATCTCACATACAACGGGGGAGTATGCACCTATTACGGGGGAGCAAAGATTTCAACATCACACTCTCTTCACAACAACATTTTGTCATAATCAAAAAGGGGGAGAATGTAAACTACATGTTTTTTATGACGACAAGACACCAACTATGGACAATGCAGCAAGATCAAAAAGAAGATCAAACCCATCTTGAATAAGCTTCCAAATCCAAATAATAATGAGTAAATGTAAAGGTATATGATACAAATCAATAGTTCAAAATACATGAGAACAATTCATACTTACATATGCATTTAACATGTTTTCGAAAATCAAAAACAACATTAAACAAATCATTTAAAATCATATTTTTGACAATTTGCATAAGTGTATTCGAATACACCATGTTGTATCGAATACAACTTAAGTCAGAAGCAAAACGTTAAAAGGTGTATTCGACTACACCAATCGTAGTCGACTACGAAGCTAAGTCAGTGGCCAAGTGTATTCGACTACACCCATATGTAGTCGAATACAAGTTAAGTCAGAGGCTAAAATACATTGATCTGTATTCGACTACACTGATGTGTAATTTCGAATACAAGATGTAAAATTTGAATTTTTTGAACGTACAAAGACGTGTATTCGAAATACACATATACTGTATTCGAATACACCTGGAAACATTAACAATTTTTCAGATCTGGAATGCCTCTAGAACATTGTAATTTTTCATCAAACCTTTTGGATCAATGGCCACGAATCTGAAAGGATGTTTATGGAGTATAAATACCCCATAACTTCAGATCAAAAATTAACCATCCTTGAATTAATCATAAACAACTTGAACAAAAATTCTGTTTTTTTCTAATATTGCATTAGATTTTCATATCATTCTAAAAGTTCTCAAGTACTTGAATTACTATTGAGTTGTTTATCAATATACCACATCTTAGATTTATTCAAACCTTATTGTATCATTTGTACAAGTAAGATAGTGGTGTTGCTATCTTAGAAGTATTGTTAGAGTTTTGTAGCAAGAAACCCAGGGTGGGCATGTACATTTTCTGACAAGTAGTGGATTAATCTCTTGTGGTGTGCAAGAGGACTGGACGTACCCTTGGTTATAAGGGGAACCAGGATAAATCTTAACGTGTTCATTTACTTTACTGCAATTTTTATTAAGCCTTGTTCTTAAACTCAGAAAATCTGATTACCATATCACTCAAGAAAATTTACACTAACACCTATTCACAACCCCCCCCCCCCCCTCCCTCTTAGGCGTACTTTCGTACTAACAGATGGTATGCGGTGCTTCATTCACAACTGAGTGCCTGCAGTTTGAACAATTCCTTCTAAAATGAACTCACAAATTTGGGTCTCAGTCAGTGAGAATTGAAGTTGGAATGCCATGCAAAGATACCACTCCCTTGTGAAGATCTCAGCTAACAACCTTGCTGTATATGTATGCTTGAGGGGATGAAGTGGCTGTATTTTGAGAGTTTATCCACAACAACTAGGATGACTTCATAACCCTTAGACTTAGGGAGTCCAGTGATAAAATCCATGGATATCTCTTCCTAAATCTGATTGGAATATTAAGAGGTTGCAGCAGTCCTCCTGGGGCAGCAAACATGTATTTTGGCGTTGGCAAACATCACAAGCTTGACATGCTCTTGCATAGTTTTAGTCATACCAAACCAAAACCAATTGGTCAATCTTCTATAAGTTATGTACACACCAGAATGCCCCCTCGAAGAGTTTCATGAAATTCTTTTAATATTTTAAGAATGCTCTCGGATTTCTCAGACATGATCAACCTTCCCTGATAAAACAATACCCCTTTTATATAAGAGAACCCCTTCTATACCTTCTGACCCGATTTCAAAGTTGTTATGATCTTGGACAGCTTGGAATCTTTATGTACCTCCCCTACCAATTGCTTGCTTCCTAACCAACTCGGTTGATGAATCATTATAATCAATTATGGTCCTTCATAAACTCAAGAGATGGCATCAACACCCTTGTTTTCTAGCCCCGACTTGTAGATGATGTCAAACTGATACCCCAATAACTTGGCTACCCAATTTTGTTGGTCATAAGTGGTTATTCGTTGTTGAAGCAACTGTTTGAGACTCTTATGGTCGGTGCACACTGTAAACTTTCTCCCTAAAATGTACGATCATCAATGTTGGATCAAAATGGCCCCGATACCCATACCTGATGCATCACTCTCTATGAAAAACTTTTGTTGAAAAATTAGGGAGTGCTAAAAACTGGTGCAGTAGTGAGTTTAACTTTGAGCTCCTCAAAAAGCCTTGTGGGCCTCATTGCCCCAATTGAATCATCTTTGTTGTCAATTCAGTAAGAGGTTTAGCAATCTTGCCATAGTCTCTTATGAACTTCCTATAGTAATTTGTGAAGCCAATAAATCTCTCACACCCTTAACATTCTTTGGAACTGGCCACTTTTGCATAATTGAACTTTATTGGGATCCACAACCACACCTTCTTTGGATGTTATGTGGCCTAGGTAATCAATTTTAGTTTCAGAAAATGAACATTTTTTTACGGTTAGCCACTAATTTATGTTGCTGCAGCACCTTCAAAACCTATCTCAAATGCTACATATGGGACTCCCAACTTGAACTATAGATCAAAATGTCATCAAAGAACACTAACACAAATCTTCTCATTATTGTTCTGAAAATATCATTTCATTAAAGATTGAAATGTGGAAGGCGCATTCCATCAAACCAAAAGGCATTACCATGACTTCATAGTGGCCCTCATGAGTTCTGAACGCAATCTTGTGAATGTCTTCCTCCTCACCTGTAATGATGATATTCGGATTTAAGGTCAAGCTTGGTGAAATATTTGGCACCGTGTAGTTCATCCAAGAGTTTCTCAATAACTGGAATAAGGAATTTATCAGGGAATGTGACCTTGTTCAAAGCTCTATAGTCAATGCACATCCTCCATGTGTTGTTTTTCTTCTTCACCAAAATTGTCGGGCTAAAATATTTCCCCTGCTAGGTCTAATTTACCTCGAACTCCAATAATCTCTGCACTTGTTCTCGATCTCATCTTGTGACGGTGTGGGTAACAATAAGACCTTACACTCACATTTCCTTTTCTTCCTCACGCAAATAGCGTGATTTTTTCCTCTTTTAGGAGGTAGCCCTTGCAGTGTAGCATTCCAAATGCTCTTGCAATTCCCTATTCAATTCATCTTTTAGCTGTTGTCCTAACTCTTTATCATTATCCATCAGCCAACAAAAACATCTTTGTGGATAGTAGTAACCCATCCACTAAATTGTTTACACTTCTCCCAACAAACTTTGCAAGGCATGGTTGCTCGACACCACCTCATCTTTCTCCAAATTGACCCATTGTCCATTCAATTAAATTTACATCACTCTCCCTTCACCCACCACATTCTCCCATCGTTTCCAACATCCATCCCCACACTAAGTTCACCCCTTCTAAATCAAACCTGAACAACTTTAATGTGAATTTGTAGTCCCAACTCAACTCTTCAATATCATAACATTTCCTCGTGTGGTAGTTTGAAATTCATCACCTACTTTGATATTCATTGTTTCAGTTCGTTTGAAGGGCCAACCAGCTTTCACAACTTCCCAACAATAAAATTGTGAGTAGCACCACTATCAACCAAGAGTAAAATAAGAAATACATTTATTTTAGCCTTTAATTTCCATAGTCCTTGGTTTCTTTTCTCTTTTCAACCTCATTATATTGCTCAAAACATGGTGTTTTACTCGCTCGTTCTCTCATCCTCCATGACCTTGGCCTCACAATTGCTTTCATTCTCAGGTTCATCTATCACCTCACTTTTAAATGGTGGTCAGTGCATGGTGTTGGGGTGATAAATTCCCACATTTGTAGCATAGCCTTTCCTCCCTCTTCCATCAACTCAGATACGACATATGGCTAACCCCTATGTTCCGAGGCATATCACGCATGAATCACCCATGTTATCATTTTTGGCACAAACCCATTTCCTGTTTCCCTGTTAGATTCTTATACCCCACTCTGAACGTCCACTAACATACTGTAGGTTCACCTTGATTGAAAACTCCTCCCGACACATCCTTTGGTTCGACAACGCACCCGACCCAATCTTTGGTTCCTTCTCCGACAATTCTATCTCAAAAACCCTGTGCCATCTTCATCAATCTTGAACGCGGGACCAGACCCATCATATCATACTCCTTACTCGCCCCTTTTCCTTCCCGAAGATCATGTTAAGAAGTAACCACAAATATTTCGAATCGGTATTCAGTCCACTTGCGCCACTAGCCTTTTGAAATCCTTGATATATTCTTCTACACTTTCTCTTGCTTAATCGAAGAGAATTATTCAAACAAATTCCTTCTCCAATCCCTCCATAACGTCAAGTAAAGCATCCTTAAACTTTGGCCAAGTCAGATCGCTTCTTCCTCTGTCAACGCTTGAAAAATGAATATTGACCGCCTACATGCATAATTGGGCCAAACTCACCTTCAATTTTGAGCTCGTATTAAGAAAGCCCGAAAGTAAATCTCCGCACGCCTATCCACCCTACAGGATCTTCACCATCAAAAGAGGGGAGTTCCATCTTCTTCCCCAGATTGACGAAATTCATCAAGGGTTTCGCTATGAATTTGTTGGTCGTTCCCTTTCGAAGTTTATGAATATCTATTCTTCTCCGCACGACTTTAGGATATGAGCAACACAAGCTTTCCTGATCCTGTGCGGCTTGAAGTGCGCATCTCCGCCAAAGTTTGTTTAAGCGATGCAACTTTTGTCTCTATCTTCACCTTTGTTTTCGTCTTCTTTGATGGTATCAGTTCCATTTGCAGGTTTTTAGATTCTTTCTCTCTTCTCTCCAATTCAAAGATCCAACAAGTCGGATCCAACAAGTCGGACCAATTAATAGATGAATATAATTAAAAATAGAAAAGCGTTGAAGTGAAGAGAGAGAATGTGTGACTTTATTGAATAAAAAAACACAAAATATACAATAAAGTAATCATTTATTAAACACATTTCGGAGTGCAAAATGACTTTCTACCTCGACATACCAAATTAAATCACGATCTCTTTTTGCCTCTCTTGCCACATGTACACAATATAATTATTACACATACAAACTTTCAACACATTACTGTATTTTATTACAATTATCAGGCTGGCATAGATTGATTATTACTATATTTTTTATGTTCTTTAAGGGCAACAATTTAATGTAAACATATTGATAAATGGTCTGAGTAGTTCAATAGGTAAAAATTGTTTACTACTTCAACAAAGACGTCTGTCATGACATAAGTTAAGGTAACCATATATTGTTGTCAATATGTACTGAAGTAGTAATTTTATCAAAATCCAGTACACGTACTAATGCAATAAACAGAATATCCATGACTTTATATATAAAAATTGTACAACAATTAAGATGTCCCGCGATAAGGATTCTAGCTTAAATAATACCTCGTGCAGATAAATGAAATAAATCAAACAATAAATCTGGTCTTTTATTTCATATTCATCTCCTTATTCATTGTTATGACTTGTAATTTTGAAAAAAGCAATCATGCTTTAATGATTGACAATTTTTGAAGGAAATAAATACAACTAAAGATAACACAAGAATATTGATTGAATTTTAACTTTCATCAGTATAAGCGGGAAAAAATGTAATTTTTCCTATAAATGACCATAGTGTACATGGTCTACAAAACAAATTCCTATATGATTACACATTTCTAGCTCACATCATATCAGGATACCAAGAACACTACTACCCTCCTAATCTACGGGATTCATAGGTATTGCCGAAGGCTCTCCCCACTCATAGACTCCATTTCCTGCAGAATTTCTTGAGCAAGAGATTTAACTGAAAGCTCCACATCCTCAAGCAATTCACCGAGGAAGGGGATGTTTCAGCTAGTAACACTAAATATTCTTCTTTTCAAGTTATCTACAAAGATATTTAACCAATTCGCAGCCCAATATTCTTGCCGTACTTCTTCTCACTACGTGTCTGTATCAAAACCTGCAAAATAAAGGCAAACAAAAACATTTTAGTTGCTTGAGATGTGGTTACTGCATTTTTCAACTCAAATGAAATATATGAATATCCTGGTATATTATTGGTATACATATTCAACAGCATCAATTAAGACCAAGTTACAACAGAAATAGAAATAACAATTGTACCTCGTGGTCAGAGGTTCCACAACAGGTCAGAGCCAGCTGTTACCGCCATTTGACCGATGCACTTAACAAGTAGGTCATCAACTTCCTTCACGCTTGGGTATACAAATGTTGTTGTCATCTAGCAAAGCAGGTGGATCTATGACAATTGAGAAACAAATAGGTTCAACAACATCTGCAACCAAGCATCATATGAAAGTCAGGAAGTTATATACAACAAGCAAATCACTGCTGAAGGAGGCTCAAAGTCTAAAATGAAATAACAATAACATGCAAAGAATTTTTAGATTGAACGGGAATTGCCAATCATCCAATGACAAAAAAAAACTTTCATGAATGGCATTCAACCAATTAAGATGAAAAATAACTGCATAAACGTTTTCATGCTACTACATATGTGAAATTAAATACTGTCGGTAAAAATATATTGCTCGAAATTTGAAGTCTCAAGAAAATTCAAGCTCCAGTTCGAGAGAAACACTTGTGTAAGGATGACAGGACTAGAGTCCTGAGATGCCAACCCTTGATAGTACAAGCTACCTGTCTTTTATCTCGCCTTAGTTCAATTTAGCCTTCTTTTTCTTTCGATCAGACTAGACACTTGAAGTCCCCATACTCAAAATGATGAACACAGCTACCAAAGCAAGTGTTGAAATAAGAACAAACAATGACCTATAAATAAGAAAAGGATGTCATTTGATAATATTTTAACAGAGCAAGTCATTATAATTTATCATATATCCCAAATTTTCAACAGAATATTGTGACCAAATATATTATTTATATACCCATATCTCCTGACATAGTTATGTAGTTCAATTCAATACACTATATAAACTCTCCCAAGAATGCAAAACACGTACCAAAAAAATTTAGAGATGCTCGAACAAAAAGCCCGTTGACTCTCATTAACCTCATAATAGCACACTTATTCATAAAACATCATCTAAAAAGAAAATAAAAAACATTAGGCACTGACTTACGATGGCTTTCAGCAAACTTGTTTTACCATGCATAAAAAGCATATCCCTCATCAATGCTTCTAACAGATGCCAGTTCCATCCACTTCAGATTCTGCCCACCCGATCAATACTCTTTATGAAAAGAGGCTTGAACATACCTCAGTAAGTTTTATGGTCAGCGCATCATAGCTTATTTATCACACCATTTTTCCACTAAATCAATGTTATGAAAAGCGAAACAGACTTTGACAGCGAAGATCAAGAGCAACCAAGCAAAAGTCAAAATCTTTCCATGGGATGCCACGATAATGATCTGTCCATTGTTCCGATAATGTTGCCAACTATCAAACACAATTGTTAAGCCTTTACCCCAGCCTCAACAGCAGCAGGGTATAATTTTAACAATGGTGGTAGGGCAAGTCGCCGTACCTGTATTAAAATAAGTGTATGTTAGAAGATAGGTATTCATTTCACAATACTACAGTAAAAAAAAAAGACTATGTTGAGGCAGCCTTACCGGACTTTTCTCACAAGATGCTTTCGTAATCCATGACTCGGGATTCTACTTTGGCATCCATTCGTAGAGCGTTTTCAGGATGAAGCAACAGCTCATGTATTTGTAGATATGGATTTAGGAATCCACCAAGCTTATCAATAACTGACATCCAAAGTGATAGAACAGAAATAAAATGGGATTCTTGGAGGCTGAATAAGCATCATTAGTTGTTGGTTTCATATACTAGATTGGACAATACATATCTGAGATGACTTCATCAGTTGTCCATAATTTGAGGAAGTTCAGCCAGTGCTTTTTGGACCTAGAACATTGATCAGTGCAGCAGATTGCTCGAGGCACTAGAAGTCACCGCCAAGTTATGAGATGTAATGCATCTTGTAAATAGATCGAGGCATACACCAAAGAGGGAACTATTTGAAGGGACCTTTCTCAGAACTTCCAATGCCGAAACTGCTGCCCACTTTCAAGAGGTATTTGATGAACCATCAAGTACATTGAAGAATTCTAAACACTTATTAAGTGATTCTTGAGAACTTTCTCCTATCACAGCCATGGAAAACTTGATCTGACCTTGAACCTGTGTTGTCTTAAGCGTTAAGCTGACCTTTTTCGGTTTTCTACAGGCTTCGACATAACAGGCCAAGAGCCGGATCAAAAGTGATTGCAATAACAATAAACAGTTCTCAAATATCTTGCTTCCAGCACTGAATTATATACAAAGATGTGTATTTATGAAAAACCAACCAAAAAATTATAACTTTCAAATCATCAAATGGAGAAATACGATTTATGTATAGAGGAAACATCTGAAGTCCGATGTAATACTAGACGAGGAATAAAGACATCAAACAATATGGTCACGTAATATTCAATTAAAATGCCGTTCAAATAAATGTACTTATATTTGGTATCTTTGTAAAAAAAAATTACCTTTTTCAACATCTTTATCTGTGGTGGAGAACTTAATTATGCTCTAAAGTACAACGAAGGTATCATGTTCAATTGTTAATTCCTCAAACAGCACGCATAGTCCCTTCAACTCTTTCCTCATAATGACAGGGATTCAGCTGCTTTTCTTGCATCTACAAGATGCAAGAGGACAACAACCCGTTCCCATAAGCTCTCCTAGTGCCCTCTGCAGTATTGACAGCCCATACATATTTTAGAATAGACAATCATGAAAGTTGGTTAGAATAAAGAGAAGAGTTTACAGGACACTCAGACTAGAACATTCAACCAAATAAAAGCAAGCAAGACTGGCTATCACACTAAGAAACAAAAAGAGCATTCTGGAATGAAAAATAAAGGCAAAAATCAAATATATATAATTATACACACACTAAATATATAAATACAATGAATATTTCAGTCAAAAAGCCCAACACAGCTTCAGCATTAATATTAGGCTATTAAATTGTCATCACCACCACCATAAACTTACAAATTTCTGATTAATTGAAAGCTAACAATTTCACTATGAATCATCACAAAAATCATCATCTATAGTATCAATCTCTCAATCATAAGTCAACGAATAAGATGTGATGGTTGTTACCAATAAAACATTTCCCAATAGAGAACATAAAACTTTTTTGCATCATTATGTGATCTGGATTTATACCTGATGACAACCGTGTCTTCTCCTGATTTCTTAGTTTAAATACAATCAGGATCTTGCATTTTCAAGAGAAAATTGCATGCCAGAAACAACTCCAGAACAGCACCTGTTCACTCATTTCATTTCCCTCTCCTCAAGCATCATAACTAAGGAAGGAGAGCCAAGTCAAACTTGTATATGTTCACAAATTTGCACTGCTAATTATATTCCCACTCTTCGTCAAAATGTTAAGATTCTGTGTCTCATATTGAGGATACAGCTGGCTTTCCTTGAAACAATGATGAGACAACAGACAAGCAAAGCAAGGAAAAGGCCAAAGCTTTACCATCGCCAAAGTTCTGCAAAACAATTCCACCATATATAAGATCAGATCAAAACCAATGGCTAAGTTACAATATTTAGGATCATGTATGTAGAGAAGTACCGTAGGAGAATATAAACCATTGAACCTTCTGTGCTCAACTACTTCAGGAAAAATACATCTATGAAACCTGAAGGGAAGAAACAATCAGAAATTGATGCTGAAACCCATCTTGTCAAGGAGATGTGAAAACCCGAACAGCATTTTCATGAAAAGCCACCTTCAGTAATTTCTCACTCATCTATCTTCGGACAGCCAACAAAGGAACAATCGCAGATATAAGATCCTCACAAAACATGCTTTGAGACTGTCAATTACAGGTACAATAACGCCGAAATGGGGCACCATGGTTATTTGGCATATTAGATCAGTAAGTATCAAAAAAATTGCAAGTAATATTTACATAGTTAGGAAGATTTCAATCATGGATTTAACAATGAAGATCCAAGGATTGCAGAAGAAAGCAAAGAAACCAAAAAGGCAAAAAGATATTATAAAGCTATTTCTAGCTTAAAATACTCCAAGTTCAGTACCACCAGGAAAACCAGCATAACAAATACCTGTGTGACAGTGACTCTCCAATAACTGGTAGAATATCAAGTAAATTGACTGAAGACTGTTTCTGGGAAGACTCTAATAACAGCAGAAAGCAGAGAAATATATGGTGCGGTGCCTAAACATTAGTGTCCGGGCACACTCGATCAGTAGACTTAACATTGATCTCATTTGTCATTTTTTCCTGTCATGGAATATGAAAATTAATAAAGGGAAATAGAAAAGGTGAAGAAGTAGTTAAAATTTTTCTATTATCATATAAATTTCCAGCTTTCACAATTAGAAAGCACATTTGGCGCAGCATGCTTTTAAGAGACATAATTAAATCCTCCAGGTAATCAATAAGTCTGTTGAATATGATATACCGGTTTCAGAGAACTGATGACAGTATGGACTTGATCCTTCCTCTAGGAAAAGAGTACCATTTACCCATGCTTGAAAATACTTTAGCTAAGAAGCTTAAATAAGGGGTCTAAAAGAAATGCCCTGCAAGAAACAAACTGCAAAATTTAGCACAATCTGAATCTCTCCGAACCTCTGGCATGGTACTACCTAAATAATTGTCTTTGGTATGTACCCAAATAGTTAAGCATTCAGATCCAGAATTAACTAATCATCCCTGTTGTAATGTCTTTCTTCAAGTAACAAAACCTCAAGAAAGAACTAAGAATGTAGACAGGATTTTCTAATTCTGCATATGGCACTGGTGAAAGTTCTGTTCTTCATGTGTTGTCAGTTTCGTCTTCTTTTTGTCTTTTCATCTGCAGACCAATTTACCACTTTTCGATGCAAAGTATGAGATAAGTATGTGGCCAACAGTAGAGAAATGATCTGCAATCCATAACAACAACCAATTATTCTCATTCCATAAAAATTCCTAGGACATGAAGAACATAATATTAAACCGCAAAATCGTTACCGGTCAGTGATATTACCAATTAGTTGAAACAGAGGATAGAATGGTAATTATTTCTAATATTTAAAATATAATATTACAAATAACTATTAGTATTAATTGAACGACACAGAAAAAACAGGCATTGTGCAAAAAATGCACGAACAATATAACCCAAGGACAGCATAGCAAACTAATAAACCCAAGGACGCATTAGCAAAATATCAGACAGATCACCAATTCCACAAGCATTCTAGTTCTCAACTGTTATACATGTCACCCCAAGCATTTCTGGGGTTTTTCACAATTAATGTAAATCTTCAGTTCTTTTTTACTCATTCTCTAATCCTTCGAAGATTTCCTCTAAGAAACATTTCAATAGCTTTGTATGTAAGTTTAGTAGTACTGTCAGTAAGAGTAGATGATAGTGAATTTACTTACTGGATAGTCTTAGCCTCGTAAGTGCCCACACTGCCATTTTCCTGCTGAATGTAAAGTGGTTACCGTTTGAGGTCTTCAAGGCAGCTCTAGTCATGTGGTAACTTGAAACAGTCTTAAATCTTATTCTACAAAACAGTCAAAATGAAGGGTTGATGTGCAGTCGTTGTCGATACCATTGTAGTGCATATTGGTCAAAGCAACTTGTTGCATTTGGCATATTTTAGGTACATTTTGTGTTTAGCAATTAGTATATATGTGTTAAGCTAATGAGGTCAATTCAGCAACAACGCAGACAGTTATTCTAGGTGCCACCACTTTTATATACAGTTGTCAACAATTTATATTGATGTTAACTCTGTTTCAGATTCAACTAACCTCTAAGAAATACACAACAGCACCAAAAAGAAAAACAAACAAAAGAACCTTTAATTAAGACAAAACATGTTTAATAAAAGAGCCAAAACAGAACTCACATCTATGCCGCATTAAAGGCCTCTCTGTTTCACTTTGTAATCCCGATTAGCATTACGTGCACCCAAAACACAAGCTCATTGGAATACGGACGCTCCTGACACAAGAAAAAGCGATAGTTCAGTCATGGTAGAGACCTAGATTGGTGTTGGTTTTTTTCCATTTACCCAATGACAAAATTATCAACAATGTGCCACACAAGAGAGGTAACATATCTACTTGTTCCTGAATGACAACAACAAACATATAAAATAATAAATGTTTGCTAATAAGACCTTCACTTCATTCTGCAACCCCGTGTAGAACTGACTATTAGTTTGTTCCAAACAGAAGATACAAGGCTCTATATAGGCAGGGTTCATGCGGAAGTAGTTGCATCCAACTGAAAAAAGCAATGACCCAGAACATTAATTAAGGTCAGTATATTCAAATAACAAGCAATAGGGGCAAAACATACGAAAAGCATGTATCGTGGTATCTCACCTGCAGCGCTTTCAGTAAAGGATATTGAAGATCATCTCCACCAGAGGGAGATGACATGACACAGCTCTACACAAAGAAAAGAAATTAGCTCACGAAACCTAAGATTGAAGATTGTATCAGCTAAACACAACAATAGAATACATACCTCCAACAAAAGGCACATTATCCGAGTTTCAGTGTTTGAAAACTTATCGCGCTCATCATAGTATTGCTTCATAAAATGGGACAACATTGGCGCAACTTTGGGATGCATAATAGCATTCCCAATACCTTTGAGCAAGGATAGAATCATTAGCTGCATAAAAACCCACACATAATACTGTTAAATCTAGAAACTGGAAAGTAACTTCGATCTATGTTTATCATCATTACGACCACAACTAAAAACATATGAAGATCAACAAAGAAAAAGATAGCTAATGTGAAGACATCAAACCTTCCCGTAGTTAGAGAATTCCAGAGCTGAACCCAAAACGAACTCAAGTATTCTTTCTTTTGTGGGCTGATCAAACCTGAAATGATGTCCAGAAAGAAAGCATGAAAAACCCTGAATGTTATAATAATACAAATGAATATTCTTTTGGAATGAAGATGATTAAAAGTAAAATTAACATAGAGAAAGATATCAAATGGCACTTCACATGAAATTGCATCAAATAATATTCGAGCCAATCACAACAGAATATCCTTGAAACCTAATCTATCCCATCACAGCAATAGAAAGCAACAGCTTAAATACTTGTAAAAAGCCAGCCCACACAATCTATCTCAATATTTTACAGATTATAAGGGAATAAGAAATAAAAAACATATCCAAATTCCCCAGTACACGTGTAAAAAAGATCTGGCAAATCCCCATAACAGAAGAAGGAAACATGGAAATAACGGTTTAGATGCAGAGCAGTCCAAGTCCAAAGATATATCAAATGATGAGTGTAGCTAGATAATAGTACGCGCTATAATAGTGACATTGAATGTATTATCCAATCATTATTATGACCAGTGTTATCTAAGCATATTTGTTAGGGTAACCATGGATAGGAATAACCCAGGTGTGTATGAACGAGGATAGAGCACCATGGATGTGGACGCGAACACCATGGAAGAAACTTTAGAGTAATAGAACAATATTGTGTTTTTGTCGACATGATCAATATACAACAGTGTATATATTAGTGTCACCCGCAAAATGGAACCATGTCGCAATTTCCCTGTTGATTACAAGTTTAGGTATGTTAAAGGTAAAACAAAACTTGGGCATAAAGGTAAAAACAGTATCTGACAAAAAAAAAGTACATTTTTCTGTGCCAGAACGTTCAATACGACACCATAAGGCACGATAGCTAGCAATACAAGTCAATGAAGCAACCCTTACTGACTGCAAAGAAGTTTCAAAAGATGATTAATCAACTGGACTTTTCACATTCCTCAAAAAACAAGAGAAGTCCACAACCATATCTATGTAACGAGCAGAAAAGGACAAAATATACACAAAAAGTCATATGGTTATGCTGAAAAAGACTCATACCTGATTATCACCGGCCAATGGAACAAGAAGAGAAGGGAATTCAACCAGAAGTTCAGTTTGCCATCTATCTTGTGACAGATTACAGAGAAATGCATAGCACTGGAGACTTTCAATCTGGACTGCAGCAGGAACGCCTGCACAGTAAAAGATCAAACATAATCAAGCCAAGTGGGCTGCTTCAGACCCATAAATAGCTAATTATCGAACACCAACATCAAATGGAAAAGAGAAACATAAAGTTTAAACTTGTAGTTAAACAACAATATTGTTTGAATGTACTGACTGTGAATAATATGAAATCAAGAATTGTATGTTCTATCTTGAAATCAAGAATTTCTCAACACACACAACACAGACATGTTGTGCATTTAAGATATGGAGTACATCAAGCAACAGGGAACAAGTGTAGGGTACCTTCGTCTGTGAAAAACTTCGATAATAGGCGGGCAGGTGATACACTGCACTGTGCAGCTAAGAAATGGAGGTGTTCACGGAATGCATGCTTGAACTTTGAGGAAGCAAAAAATACAAACAGATCTT
>PGWS01018601.1:0-15149 GCA_002896235.1 Cicer reticulatum
ACATGCAATCCTTTAAATAGGCATAAATTTGGCCTTTGAAAAATATGTGTTTTATTATAATCCCCTTTAGGTTCTGGATATGCCATACCTAAAACTTTTGAAGTTGTTAAGTCTTAATCAAACCACAAACTTCAAATTTAAGAAAATGGCAAATAATCAATGGTATAATTAATCTAGCAAATTAATTTACAATTGTTTATTTGTCAAGTCAATAAACAAACTAATAGATTAATCCTCAAGTAATAGATTAAGGAAAGTAATTTAAATCCTTAAGTTAATTTAAATTTCACTTTGATTCATAAGTTGTTTTTATTCCGCTTCGATCCTTAATTTGGACAAAGAAAGACAAAACTCAAAGCACCAAATCCTGAAAAATGACGAAAATGACTATCTTTTTGTAATTTCAAAAATCAAAATCAAAAGAAAAGAAAATAAAACTCTGAAAGAACAAAAATAAAATATAACTTTCATTCAACAAAGTTAATTTTCTAAAGCAGTCAAAAAAAAAACTCTGTAAGTATTACTTGGCTTAAATATGTGTTTCCTCTATGTAATTTTCTTTTTTTAAATTTAATTTTATAAATTCAATTTCATCTTTATTGTTAGTAATTGTTAAAAATAACTAACATGACAAACGAAAAATAAATAAAAATTAAATAAAAAACGCGAACTTACATAGTACCATATTAATTAGTGTCCAAATTAAGTTCTCATATATGTATCAATGTCTACCAAAAATATTATTTTTGAGCAGATATGCCAAATAAATATGATACATACACACACGTATCATATATACGCCATAAAAGTATCTTTACTTATGTTAATAATAACAGTATTATTAATTTGATACAGAAAATAAAAGATATCTATTATAGTATTTTTTTTTTCTTAAAGCTAAAAATTTTTAAAGAGAAAAAAAAATTGGAGAGATAAACCTTTCTCAAGAAAAAAAATATTAAAAATTCATCAAATTATGTAGGTTTTCTGACAATTGCACATAAATTATATAATAATGAGTTTCTTCTATATATACATACACACACACACACACACACATATATATATATTATAATATAATAATATATATTATATATATCTTAATTACTCTCGTAAAATACTTTTTTACTGGCAATGAAATGATATGTTTTACTAGCATCTTTATCTTTAAAAATATTACCTACAAAATTTCCAAATCATGAATATTTTTGGAATATAAATTATATTTTGTTAATAAAAATAACATTTGAATATGTCATACTTCATACCACAATCTTTAAGTGTAAATTGACTTTCAAATGATAAGAGTTTTGATGATTTTGAATGTTGTTCTCCTCTGACACAATGTTATTCAAAATACCAACAATATACATATTTAGATATTGATGATATGTGTTAGCTGAATTAGATAAGATGGAACAAAGACTTTATGAATTACACTTTTTGTGGACAAATTTATTCTTAACAATTCAATTTTTTTTCAAATTTAAACTTAAATTAACACTACAATTATTATATAATTTTTTCTAAATTCAAATTTCAATATATATATATAGATATATCATAAATATTAACAATAAAACTTAGATAAATTATAATAGTTTAAATATATATTATTAAATTGAAACAAATAAATTAAAAAACATATTACACGACAACAAACATCAAATTTAATTATATTCGTAGATAACACAACAAGTGGTACTCTCTCTTTGTGGACCCAACATTAATTTTTAATACTTCTGTAAAAATTAATTAATTTATTTTATGCAATTCACACTTATATCCCTCTAAGAACCACACGTTCACATTTTATTTTATTTTATTTTTTCCAATCCCCTTAATAGATTTTGTGATTGTTCAATTAGAGCTAACAAGGAAACTAGGGAGATTTAAATATTTTTTAATGATTTGATTTTTAAGGAAATAAGACTTTAATAATTTTGAATTCAATAAAAATAAAATAAAGTAAAATTTACTTTAATTAAAAATTATTATAGTAAAGATTCAAAATTTTAAATTCTTCTAAACGATCGTTATATTTAATTAAAATTTATTAATCCTTTAATCTTATTATTTAGTTAGAGAAATTAATTTCTAATAAGTTAAAATAAAGAGAGAGAAAAGATTTCAGCACTTCCACGAGGTCCACCAATTAGTTGGTTGCATCTTCACCAGCAAATCAGGACAACCTGTTATAATGCTAAATAATTAAAAATTAATCATAGCCACAGCAAAAATTAATCATGGGGTTCTCATTGTTATCAATGTTTTGGTAGAGGAAGCATTTGATGTGATTTAGATCTAATGGTTTGGTTTTCCTAGAGCAGAAAGAATCATATGTATTTTTAATGTAACAGCAGCCAAATTCCATCTTCTAATTAAACAATTATGCAATTCCTATGGAATAGTGTCTTGGTGTTGCAATTCCTATTCATGTATTATCTTTTTATATGTGATATATTTTTGTGTTGACAAAATAGGGGAAAATTATACATAATTGCAACAACAAAAATACATAAATATGTATTATGGTCCTTTAACTTACCAAATATTCGTTGCATGTATTTATCTTTTTTTTGTTCGATGTTGTCATTTATCTTTTATAAATAAATGATGTTTAGTCATTTTTGTCATAACCCTTTCAAATAATTGTGTCGATATTGTTCATAACTGTTGCAGGATAAAATTGTACTTAATTATAAAATTAAGTGTGTAAATTTAACAAGGACAGAGATAAAAATAGAGATAACTTTGATACATATCATTCATCTCGATGCATGAAAGAAAGTTTTTTCCAAAAGTGGCAACTCTAGTATTTAGTTTAATTGATGTTATATTTTTAAATAAATATTATCATCGCACTTAGACCACATATTAACAATTGTTTAGATAGGATATTCCAATGATAGAGAAGTTGCATAACTTTTGTTGTGTAAGTGTTGAAATAGCTCAAATACATTTAATTATAAAGACAAAAAATTAATAAATAAATATAATAAAGGAATCAAAACGAATATTAATTAGATAAAAGACTAAAATTATATTTAAGCCTTTTTATTTATTTGTTAATGTATTACTCCCATTGTCTCAAAATAGTTGAGTTATTTGATTATTTTGCATATTAAGAAAATAGTATAAATGAAAGAGAGAGAATATTATTTTTATCAAATTATATTTGTTTGATATTGGTGTATTATCAATGTCATAAATATATAGTAGAAGATATTGCATTGGAAATGATGCAATTAATATTAATTAAATAGTATAATTGAAAAAAAGTGTATTAAAAATAAAATAGTCATTCATTTTGAGACAAATATTTTTTTTTTTGAATATGTGTCAATTATTTTAGAATTGACGGAATAAAATTTTTATGTATCAATATATTTTTGTGTCGACAAAATAAAGGTACATAATTGAAAAGGTATATAATTTATATACATAAAGATGATATCTATAAATATTCATCCGTTAATACCCGTAAATATTTAAAAATTCACACAATATCCATTAAGCACAACACCACACATACATATACCATTTTATCTAATAAATAGGATTGCAGATAATATTAGCTGTACTCTTGTCATTTCTAGTCTAGAACATTAATTATGACAAAGATCTTATTTCTAGAAGAAAAAAAAATTAGTTGAATTACATTATATTTTTGGTGCATATATGTCACCAATATATAAAAATAACACATAATTTAATATTGTGAGAAGATATTAATGTATAATGAATACAATAAAATATGACTTATTGTGTTTTATAACAAAGGTTGGTTATTTTATGGTATGTAATCGATTCACGATTGATGGTTAAAGCTTTAATGATATCTCTTGTTTCTTTGTGTCTAGAAACAATGATGAATTGCCTCGCCATCAATAGAGGATATTGTTTCAAGTGTCTCATATTTTTAGAGAGAGATATACTTTGCCAATAAAATCATAAATCTGGATTCATTAGATGAGTTTGTTATGATAGGTCTTCCTAAATACTTCTTTTTTTTTTTTTTTTAATGTTTCTTAATAGATTCGGACCTGTTAAAATGATAGTGGTTTTTTTTTTTCAATATAGTTGAGATGTTAATAATTTCATATGAAACTTTAACTTTTAATTATTGGTCAAAAAGAAATACTCACTTTAGAATAAATTATTAGCAAAAAAAATATTTAAAAGTTTATGCATTAATTTTGAAGACTAGATGTATTAACTTTTTAAATATAATTTTGTTTATATATTTTTTTCAAAGAAGTAAAGTCATTTATCAATAAATAATATAATTAATAGATAAAAATAAAAATCACAGATCCATTTGCCTTAATTACTTGTAAACACACCTTCAGCCAATCATTTAAAGTCCATTTGATTCACATGATAAAATAGAGGTAAAATATGATATTATAAATCTAAAAGAGTATATGATATGATAGTACATGGTAAATATTATTATATTTGAATTGATATACACACATAATAATAATATTTATTTAGTTATGTATTTGGTACAAATCTCACCATGATCTAATATAAATCATATTTAAATAAAAAAAATTACCATTTTCAAATTAACTTATTATATTTTTCAATATTATAAATTAACAAAAAAAAATAAAAATAAATTATGTGATAAAATAATTTATATTCAAAATTATTCATTAGCGGTACTAAATAAATAATTTAATTTAAAAAAAACATGAGTAACCAAATAATTCAATTTATTTGTAAAATAATCTAAATAAAGATATGATATATATTATATGTAAAATATTTAAAATTTTAATTAATTTTATATTTTTATAATTTTGAATACTAATTTATTAAATTATATTAAAAGACAAAACTGCCCTTGTAATAAAATCATAAATATTTTTTAAATTAATTATTAATATTTCATTTTTAAGTTTAATATCAATTCTATTATTTATTTTTGTATTTATTAGATTTAAATTTAATTTATAAATTTTTATACTTATATTTATAAGATTTAAATTTTATATTTTAAATTATATTTTATAAAGGTAATTGAGTAAATATTGTTCTTATCTTATCTTGCTGTTTCTAACCAACTCATATTCATTAATTAAATTTCGATAGAGAGACATGATATGATAGAGTATCTAGATTAACTTATAATATCATATATGAATCATCAAACACTAATTCAAACACGATATAATAACTAATTTATATCATGTCTCTTATTTGGTCCATCACGACCCATGTGATGGTTATGATAGAATATAATAGAGATAAGATATGATATGGAACATTGATATGCACATGATAACAATTAATAAGATTAGTTTATCATATCAATATTTGATACACACCAGATAACCAAAATGATTTGGTATATATTGTGATAACATGAAAAAATTGTCGTTGTAATCTGCTTAATTTTTTTTCTGTTCAAAATAATATTATAATTTTTATAAAGTAACAAAATGGCTATAAAAAATATAAATAAAATTAGAAGTAATTTTATATACTCAAAAATTGTTTACGCTACTAAAAAAACAACTTATATACATTAAAAGTTGCATACATTGTGTCAAATTAAAGTTATCAACTACATATGTAGCAATAAAGTATCATAAAGAATAATATGCTGTTTATATGTTTCAACAAACCATACAAAATAAACCAACAAAGTAAAATGTATAAAAGCTAGATAGGTTAAAATCAATACAAAAATAGAACTAGTAGATCAATGACTTACAAATGCAAGACAATCAACATCGTCACAAACCCCAAAATATGTTTAAGCGATGTAGCATATATAATATTTTGTCTGCTACAACAAAACACTCTGTTCTATTAGCTGATTTTCTTCAACTCATTCATAATGTTTCTTGATCACCAAAAACATATTTACCAACTCCTAGATATTTGTAGTTCACCCAATCGTTCCAAACTTTTTTCAAGTCAATTTCCAAAATTTTTTCCAACTGAAAAATACCATGAGCAATAATATGCACTCCTCTATTTTTTCTCTTTAAATGAATTTCTATCTAGTAATTATTTCTTTTAGATTGTGATTGACAAATAGATGCGATTTAGTAATTTCTACTTCAAGCTCCTCATCATTAATTTTTATGTCTCTTTTTATCTATCTCCTCGACTTATCAGCCAAGAGGAGAACCCCATTTACAGGTGCACGATAGTTCACAGAAGCCACGAACAACTTATCTAAGAGGAAATTGTTGCATATATATAATCTTTTGCGTTTGAATGATTCTACACTAAAAATAAAAAATTAATATTTCAAATAATCATAAAGGAACTCACTAAAACATATAGATTTGAAATAAGTTAATTGAACACTAACTTCACATATTCTTTCCACACTTCATCACATCCACCTTAATCATTTTTTCTCTTCATCCCAACCAAACTCACTTTGGATTTAACATATCATAAATTATTTCATAAACTATCTTTTAACTTCTTCATTGCAGATTTGATGTGTGGCTTTTCCTTAATTCTACACCCAGGAAACTTTTACTCCCAATTTTTTCCTTGCCATTGTTAAGGTGTTTGCTTTGAACTATCTATTATCACCTCTTAGCTCATTGTCCACCACTTAAATCAATATATGAATAAAAGACTAAATCCTCCTTTTTATACCTTAAAATTATAAATTTATTCTAGAAAAGTACCTTAAACCATCTTCCATCTTTCATCCAAACAATCTTATGAGACAAGATCAGGTGCTCTAAGAAGAATTTCGTATAATTGCAATACCTCATTCAACATTGAATTAAATTACCTACTATTGTTTTTCTTGATCGTTTAAATATGAACTTAATAACACGATTTTTGGAATTATGACTCTATGTGTAAGAACATAGCCCACTTATTCTTCAACAGTTAGTCATCTTCTTTCAACCTACCTTCTAGTATGTAGAGAACACAACTATCGAAATGATCTATATCCATGTGAAGTTGATTAACACATGACATTGATCATCGATCAATGAAATTCTCTAAAAATTCCCCCTTAATCCCTCTCATCCATTAGACAAATTCTAATACTACGACTTTCATTAAAAAACCACATTGAGAATGACTCACTATCATTAAAAGTTGCTAAACAAAGTTCAACCATCCCTAAAAACATTTGATGTACATATGATATATATAGCATCACATCATTTTATTCTTGTGAATTCATATTTATCTATATATGAAAGTATCAACATTATTATATTATTATAATTATCAATCAACACAAATAAATTATCAATTTAATCGTAACAAAACATAAATGGCAAAGGAAAATAAACATTATTATTATCCATCCAATTTTTTTTTGAAACATCCATCAAAGTTTACAAAAAAAAAAAGAGAGGAAAAATCAAGGTTTTTCAACCTTTCAATATGTAACAACATCGGCACAATACAAAACGAGAAAAAACTCAACAGTTCACGAAGAAATCATATTTGCAAAAGAAAATCAAATTTTTGCAAAAGAAATCAGAAAATCAGTTCAATCAACAATAGAAAAACAATCATCAAAATAAGAGAATAAAAAAATTATTTCATCAACAGATAAAAAATATCAAAGAAAATTAGAGCAATATAAAAGAGGAAGAATAGTACCTCGATGGATTGCGACGATGATGTCGGTGGTTGTGTTTCTCGATGGGCAGAGAAGAAGTGTGACAAACAAGAGAGAGAGTGTGTCCATCGGAGAGAGAATGCAAGACAATGGAGAGGGAGAGAAGATAAGCGATGCTGGGAGAGGAGAAGAGAGGAGAGCGGTTGTGGAGAAAGTGGTCGATGGTTGAAGGGTAGAGAAAAAGGTTAATGATGAAGAAAGTGTGAGACGAGATGACAAACATAAGAAAAATATTCTTAATTTTTATAAGTTGGAGAAGAATATTTTAACTTACTTAAATAAGGATTAGAAATACAGGTCTAATTAAAATACGATTAAAAAAATTGATTAGGGTATGATATAGGTTGATGCATTAAACAACATATTAAAGTAGGGTAAAATAAATGTATCTTGTATGATCAAATGGTTAGTGTATATTTATGTGTATACTAAGAGTATATCTTTGAGAGTTGAGTTTTAGAGAGGTTAAATTGAAAGGGAGATTTTTGAAGAATATGTCTATATTTTATTATATATTTGAGTTTTAAAATTTTGTTGAGAGATTAACATAATAAATGATCAAATAACATGTCAATTCTACTTAATTTATTTTAAGAAATATTTTATAGTCTCTTAATTAATTTTAAAAATAAAAATAAATCGTCCTCTTTCTTTATCTTTTAAAACCAACTCCTAGACATATCTAAAATGTTGAATTTTACATTTTCTTTTTTAAAAAAAAGTGTTGAATTTACAGTGATAATTTTTTGTGGATACTAAAGTGAATGATTATTTTTATCATAGTGGTGCTTATGATATTTTTTGGTGTATGCTTGTGTGTGTGCGTGTGCAATGTTTCTAACATGGCCACTAGTTACATTATCTTTCAAGAAAACTAATATTAATAATAGGAACAATTATATTATGTTGTTGTCCTTTCTACTAGTACGGCATTACAGCTAGAATATCTTGGGACTAGTTTAATTTTCTGGAATAGTATACTTAGACTGTAAAAATATCAAAAACAATTTGTTAATCACTTACTCCCAGCATGCATAATAATAATTAATATACTATTATGCTTATACAAAAATATAACATATTGTTATCACAATATTTTTTAACTTAATTTTTTAGTTATTATTTGTAATCATAGTTTCAACCCTTGAACCTAATTCTCAAACTCCTTAAAGTATCAAAACACCACCACATGAGCTACACATATAATATAATTGTCGGTGAAATTAAAAAACGAATTTATTTAAATAACGTATTTTGTTACCAGGGCAGTCAATGTATTATTGAGAACCAATAGTTTCACCCGATCAGTGGAATCAAGTATATATAAAATCTAGCGGAATTTGTTGTTCGTCCCAATCAACCCATGTTTACTTTGTATCTTAGGGCAAGATTTCTTCTTGGGGCTTCAAAACCCTTTCTCAGTTTGCATTGAAGAGTTATCATGGCAACAAAAAATTCCTCCTTTATAGTCAGGGCTCAATGGTTTTCCATTGATGTCAACTGTCACATTAAAATAATTCTCTGGGAGGTTTAAATTGGTCACACCTACATTCACTACAACTTTTCCTATTTTCTGTGCCACGTGTATCATGACCATGATGCTAAATAACCATTCTCTTCCCACCCTTGTGAAATAGCTTTAGGGTTACCTACTTCAACTGCAAAAGGATCTGGAATGCTTTGAACTTGTTTCCTCTTGATTCACTTCCCAAACCCCAATATTGTGGAAGAATACCTCCATTCAAGTCCATCGTTTTCTTTTGAAAAGGCATCCCTCATAGATTGGTATGAGCATTATGATCGTGTACAATGTCTTTATTATAAAATTTATAACAAACCAATGATGAAGGTAAGTTTCATACAATGGTATAGAAATTCCTTCTTCATCAATTAGATCAACGTCAAACTCTTTACACCAATATGACCCTTTGGAAACTCAAATTCCTCAATGCTTTTAGAACAACGTCTTCCGGGTCAATTTCAACTTTTCACACAAATGTTGCTGATTATATGATTCTCTCATACTCCTTTTGTTGTGAGTTAAATTGTGCTTGACAACATCAAAATATGATAATGAGAAAATAAATGCAATTAGAGATATATCTCATGTTTACCTGCACATAATAATGATATTATTACATAATAAGTTTATGAAAAATGTTTGTAATATGATACTAGTTTCTGTAAATTTATAGATACATATTATAATATATGCTTGAAATAGTAGGGAAATTAATTTAGATGAAGAGGTTTACCACATGAGAAACCATGGTGAAGATTTCTTCTTTATCGGACTTCTAATAAATTTTGAAAAAAAAAATGGTTTGAAATATAACTTTGTGAATATGAAGAAGTCTTGAATGCTCCCTACTTTTATAGTAAAATGTGATAAGACATACAATATATACGGTTTGGCAAAGCTTCGATATCAGTCTGACGCATATGTCGTTTTGAATATCTAAGGTGTTTTTATATTTACAAGTAACAATTTCAACATAAACAAATTTTGTTAACGAATTTGTGAGTTGTCTACAATTTAAGCCATTTAAAAAATCTCAATACCCTAGCTATTTACCGCTATAGCAAGTTGAAGTTTTATACGAAGATTAGTTGGTGTTAGTTACAGCTCCACAATAATTACACCAAAAAGAAATCTCATTTTCCCCCTTAATTAGTGTATAGGTTTTATTGTCTTATTTGGTCAAACCGATAATTGTGAATAATACATATTGAAATCATGATAAGTTCCCACATTTTACATGTTAAAGTGTGTATGAATATGATGCACCATGATTGATCACATAATACTTTGTACGTCTATCTTTTTCATTACAATAATTTTTTTATAGATTATCAATTTTGTTAGTTTGATATTCGGCAGAAGTTGATAGGATGCCCTTTAATAAAGTGTTATATGTTTCTTGAAAGTTTGTTCTAAATTATGAATTTAGCCTGTATTTATTAGCACCTGTATAGTGTCTAAATGTGTGTATACTTCTAAATATGAGTAGCAAAATTGCAGATACAAAATTTATTTAAAGTTCAATCTCATAAGTGAAAACTTGTCCCATGTATGATAGTGATTTTGAATTTTATCAGTTAGAATATGGGTCTTGTGTTATAGTTCAATCTCAAAAGCAGTAATTTATCATGTGTATGCTAGTTATTTTGAATTTCTATCAGAGAGAACTTGTTCTCTGTGTATGATAAGTTCTTCCTGATTATAGTTTCAACTTGTCTCGTGTATGATAGTGTTTTATACATTTTGTATAAATGAACGTTACGATCCTATCAATTGGAAAAGTATAACTTATCACGTGTATGATAGTATTTTGAAGTAATTTAACTGTGATGATAACTTGTGGTATAATAGTTCAATCTCGCAGCAGCAGCTTGTCTCATGTGTGTTAATTATTTGAAATGTCTATTTGTCAAAATTTTTCACGTGTATGATTCAATCTCATAAGTGACAATATTAATAAATTATTGAAAAGGCCTACACTCTGTCGATGGAAAGTCATTAAATCCCGAACAATAATTTTATCATCTCACCACATGATTCAACTTCCATCGTAAAAATAACTATACAATAATGACTCTTGTTAGCTGTCAGCTGTAAATTGTTTATGTGTCAATGTCATGCATATTAAACCCTAATAATTATTAGACACTCGCAATAAAGTAACACGTCCTTTATTTTAAATATAAATTGAAGATAATTATTTTTTTATTAGTGGATAAATATTTTTTTTTGGGAATGAAGATAAATATCCATTCAGTTATGTTGTATAATAATTTTTATTGCGTCCACCCGTTTAAAATGTACTTCTGTACGAATCTTATATTATTTCTAATTTTTAAGTTGTGAAAGTAATTTTAAAGAGACAATTATATTGTTAATTTTTAATTATAAGTTAAGACATTAACTTTTGTGTTGTTTGTTGATAAATGGAATTTTTTTAGAATTGAAAATGAAATTTTGTTGTAGTTAATCTTTTGAAATGTTACTTTTAAGAGATATTTCTATGAATTTAACTTATTTTTTGTTGATTCTATTAATTTAACGAGGTTATATGTTGTGCACTAACACTGTAAAAAATTTAACACTATTATCGAATGATTACCATTCAATATGTCACATCATACTATATATTGTTTATTCAATATGCCATATCATACCATTCGATTTGATCTAATATTTTGTTGATTATCAACATAAAACAAATTTAACGTTAACTATGCATCTCATTTAAATCCTTAATTTCACTGATGAGTTTCTTTATCAAATGTACCATATTGGTATAATTTATTTCTTTCTGTTTTATTTCATCTAGCTTTCTTTTATAAACCAAACAATATTAAATCTAATTGTGGAAAAAAAAAAGAAGCTAATAAGTTGCAAATATGACGTGTTTAAATAGAAAATGTGTGATATATTTTAATCTCCAAATTGTTTTTTTAAGCAACTCCCAAAAATTAGTTAAAAATAAAAGTATTGATATTTTAATAATAAACATATGTGTGATTCCACTGCATCACAATGTGCACACTTGTTAAAACATCATTTACATCGCTTGTTTTATACATTAGTAAGATAATATAAAAGATAAAGGTAATATAATACAAGTAAATATTCATATTAAGATAAAATTAAGACAAAAATTTTAGATTAAGATAAGATTATGATTTAAGCTTAACATTAAGATATAGAAGATAGAGATTAATATTAATATTAAGATAAATGACGATTAAGATTGTGATAATATTAATACTAAGACAAAGATTAAATATAAACGTAATGTGAGTTTGTTTGTCATATATTAAATTATGATTTCTTTTTAATAATTTTTTTTTGACATATTAAAAGAATGTCTCATATTATCATTGTTATAAATTTATTATACTAGTATTTTATTCATTTTATAATATGATTTTTTTTTTTTCAAACAATATTCTCTCGTACAAAACTCATTAATCAATTAATTTAGTCACATTTTCTGTGTTGTCTTTTATTTTATAATTGTTTCTTCTCATCTTTCTCTCAGCTTCAAAGTGGAGAAAATTAACGAAATACATTGCAACTATGATATCCGTTTAGAGGTTAGTAATAATTGACTAAAAATAAGGGAGAAAAAAAAAGAATATTTAATAATTATATTATATTGTGTTGAATGTGGCTTATGTGCTGTTTCGGTTGTTGTTAAATACGATTTATGTGAGTTTCTTTTGTATTTTATGAAGATCAAGATTATTTTATTTAAAAATAAGTTAAAAATAAGTAGTATTGATATTTTAATAATATATTTATGTCGATGCGACTTAACTGGTTGTGACACTTGTTTGAAATTGTAAATGGTTTGAGCTTTTTGTTTCTTGTTGTTGTATATTATTAAAATTCAAATCAATATTTTAATAGTCAATTTGTGTTGATGCGGTTGCATGTGTTTATGACTCGTGTTAGAAATTGTCATTTGTACAAGGTTCTTTTTTATATTGTTAAGATTAAAAAAATATTAAGATGACATTAAGATCATAATTAATGTAAGATATTTTTTTTTCATCATTCATTTTTGTGTGTAACCATAAAGAAGCTAATCTATCAAGTTGAGTATAACAACATAGACATTAAAACTCTTCCTTCTCAATCTCTTGACTCAAATTTAAACTCAAGAGACTCATATAATCTCATTTAAATATTGATAAATATTTTTGTGACATTATTGTCTCCGAAGAAAAAAAGTGACTTGATATTGTGAAGTGTGGAGAGGGTCTCAAAAAGGCAATTAAGGAAAAAATGGTAAAATAAATACACAGGTTATACTCTTCATATGTCAAAAAGAAACTTTACATTAAAAAATTACAAATCATAAGAGTTTCATGTCTATGGTGTGTTTGGTAGTCGATCAGCCAAATAGATATACATATGTCCCATAGCTCCAGTGAGAAATTCATTCTTATATCTAGATTCTATAGTCAAAATTTCACCATCATTAATCTTGATTGAACCTGGTTTTGGATAACATACTGACATTCCAACCGCGTAACCTTCCTCATTTCCTGCTTCCTTTCCCGTTCCATATCTTGGTGTTGATGTGCACAACTCCTTTCCATCCTAATTAATTAATCCAAAACAAATAATAAATGGGTTTAATCTTCATACATTGTCAGTGTAAAAAAATTTACAATGTCAGCATATAACAACTACTCATGTGTATGACTTAAGAAGTACTTTTATAAAAGTCAAATGTTTCTAATAATCTAACACTTTTGATAGAGTGAAAGTGCAAAAACTCTTTAAACTGACATTCTATTTCAATTAAATCTTAAAGGAATAAATATTAGATATTATGCATGCACTATCACAGTATTACAACTTAAGAAACTAATTAAGAGAAAACATAATATAGTTAACAATACTCCGTCAAATAAATATTAAATAATTTGTACCTGCCCATATTAGACTTGCATTAACAAACACCTGAAGCATATGAGCAGTGCCGTAAATAGGTAACCACCTTATATCGATTGGGATGTTTGCTTTTGAAAATGAAACGGATCATCGCATATGATTCTGAATAGTATACTAGACTGTAAAAAATATCAAAACAATTTGTTAATCACTTGCTCCCAGCATGCATAAATAATAATTTATACTATTATGCTTATACAAAAATATAACATGATTGTTCATCACGATATTTTTAACTTAATTTTTTTTAGTATTATTTCTAATATAGTTCCAACTTGAACCTAAATCTCAAACTCCGAAGTAATTCAAAACACCACAACGATGAGCTCACATGATTTAAGTATTAATTGTCGGTGAAATTAAAAAAAACGAATTTATTTAAATTAACGTATTTGTTACCCTGGAGCATGTATTATTTGAGAACCAATAGTTTTCACCCGATCAGTGGAATCAAGTATATAAAGTCTAGCGGGAATTTGTTGTTCGTCCCAATCAACCCATGTTACTTTGTATCTTAGGGCAAGATTTCTTCTTGGGGCTTCAAACCCCTTTCTCAGTTTGCATTGAAAGTTATCATGGCAACAAAAAATTCCTCCTTTATAGTCAGGGCTCAATGGTTTTCCATTGATGTCAACTGTCACATTAAAATAATTCTCTGGGAGGTTAAATTGGTCACACCTACATTCACTGCAACTTTTCCTATTTTCTGTGCCACGTGTATCGATGACCATGATGCTAAATAACCATTTCTCTTCCCACCCTTGTGGAATAGCTTTAGGGTTACCTACTTCAACTGCAAAAGGATCTGGAATCTTTGAACTTGTTCCTCTTGATTCACTTCCCAAACCCCAATATTGTGGAAGAATACCTCCATTGCAAGTTCCATCGTTTCTTTTGAAAATGGCATCCTCATAGGGATTGGTATGAGCATTATGATCGTGTGACACATTCTTATTTATAAAATTTATAACAAACCAATGATGAAGGTAAGTTTCATACAATGGTATAGAATTTCCTTCTTCATCAATTAGATCAACGTCAAAGCTCTTT
>PGWS01018610.1:0-19037 GCA_002896235.1 Cicer reticulatum
TACTACAATAAATCTAAAGCTTCTATTTGAGTTGCCTTTGAAGCTCAAGTTCCGCTCGCTCTGAGACTGCAACTTGCTCAAAGATCCTGCTTCTAATACGTAACATGCTCTACAGATACAACAATGTAACATTGTCCTTGCCACTAAGTCATGCAGTTTTGCCTCTACCTCTGATTACCTGAACCGAACAACACATCATCTAACTCTGATGATCAAGTTATGTTCTAATGAAGAAAGTCAATAACTCTGATAGAAAGTCAACCATCTGTTGAAGACTAAGCCATTTCATAACTTTGATGGTCCAAGAACAAATTCTGGTATGTTCCCACTACTTTTAACGAGAATTATTTTTGAGCGCTATCTAGAAATTTTCACACATAATCGTTCTAGAAGATTTGGTTGAAGATTCATTTTGGAATTAATTAAGCTTCAACGATCATATTTCCAAACCATATCTATCAAGGTTTAAGGAGAATTATTTTGAAGTGCTATTTGGATATTCTCCACATTATTATTCTAGAAGATTTGGTTAAGATACGTTTTGGAATTAATCAAGCTTCAATGGTCATATTTCCAAATAGTATCTATCAAGTTTTTTTTTTTTTTTTTTGTAAAGATCTCTGTTGACCTTGTGCAAGAAAGATACGCTCAAAATATTGTTTGGGACACTATTGAAGCCCTAATTCATGCTATATAAAGAGTTCAATTTTGAAGAAGAAGAAGAAGAAGAAGAAGACACAACACAACAACTCCAAAAACCTTTCAAACTCAAAATTCTTTAAGTATCTAGTTTCAAGGTTTTAGTTAAGCAAAATCACTTATTTATATCTTGTACTATCTAGTGTTTAGTGCTCTGTTTTGTTGAATGGAGAATAGTTTCATGTGACTATTCAACAAGCCCACCATATCGTGTCGAGTACACAACATATCCTCTTACTCTATCATGAACGCGAAGCCATTCAACTCCACTTCTTGTTGCACCTTTCAGGGTCACCATTCTTTTTTTTTCACCATCAAATCCTTAACCATGTTCATGCATAACACTTGAGGCCTATGATACCCCCTCCTATCGTGATACATTCCTTAACCTTGCCAATACATCTCATTTCATTCTTCTCCTTTGAACATGCTTCTTTTCTATCGAACATCACTACCCTCGCCCATATTTTGAATGAACTAAAACAAACGTTTATTAGTGGAATCTTAATCTTCCCGATAAAAATCACCTTTGCAAACCTAACTAAGCCGGAAACCTGATAGCGTTTGTTCGGTGGGCCCCAACATAAACATCTTGCAAAATTCGATTCACGCGAAAATCGTGAACCAGATCTTTGTGTGTTGCATACTCAGGTATGTTAGTGAAGTAAAATGAAATAGTACCTGACGCTTGAAAGCCTACTGTTCATGATCGAGATCCTTTCGCCGTCAAAGACTTATTGAAATCGATATCATCCCTCTTCATGGCTTACGTGTTATCAGTCATTGTTTGTCATTCGTCGTGAAGTGATTGATAACACAATCATCCTTCTCCTTGGACTCACGATCATCCAACCATCATCTTACTCACAACATTCTCCCTGCCCTTGCCCTGCCTCACTATGATAGCGATTCTTGTGACACCCTAAAACCATAAATTGAAATACATAATAAAATGAATTAGTTTTGAAAGAGGTTCACAACGGATAAATGAAAACTTTTTCAAAGGGAAATGAAACTTTTACAAATGATTTATGATATCACATTTCTCAAAGTACACAAGAAACACTTTTAACTTTATTCCTCAAATAAAAAGTGCAATCTCAATAAATTTAATTATAACTTCTTAAATTAATTCCGAAAATTTACTAGTATTAACAAGTTTCCTTACAAAAAATTAATTTCTAATTAAATAAGTAAATCATAACTTATAAATCTCATTTCCGATATCACATATTTGGAGCCACTTGATGGTTGGTCACAAAATCTATGTGCAATTGCTCTTGTTTGAATTTGGAAGTTACCAAAAAAATGAGTGAAATGATGAAACCAAAAAACACATTCTCCCACTTGGTCTATAAATGCTTTCACTCATAACAATAAGAAGTAAAACACATAGATCATAGCAACATGTCCTCTTTGATCGAGTAATATCTTCTATGTATCATATTGTACTTTGTCTCTAGCAATTGACATAAGTGTGTCACCCATATTCTTTTGGATTTGTAGAGAACATTATAGGTTAGTGTATATACCAGAAAGTCGGTGCATGGAAGTAAAAATTTTTTTTTTCCTTATTTTGCATGTGGATTTTTACATACTAACAATGATAAATATTTTTCATGTGAGGTGAAACAATTGCTCTATAAGAGTTTTGATATGAACAACATGGATGGCACATCTTATGTCATCGGCATTAAAATATAAATATAATTTAAGTGGAATATTTCTTTCAAATAATTTTGATATGATGGATATGAATAACACATCTTTTAACAAATTATCGATTCTTAATGTTGTCAATTCTTTTTGTTAATCTTTGTTGTCACCATTTTGCACCATTTAAATAACTGGATTGTTAACCTCTTTTGATAAAAAAAAAATCTAGTTAATCTTTTTATTGTTTTAATATGCTTAGTTTAGACAAAATTTATGCTTCACTTTGTATTTATATTTATTTACTTCCTTCTGTTAAATAAAACTATAGTATGTTGTATTTTACGCTGACATAGATTAATTGAAATTTCACTCCTCTAAAGTGAAAAGTGGGTGAAGTGAATGAATCAATTGTTGATATTATAACCAGTCGTGATTGATCATGCATGTACATAAAATAATAACCATCCATTTGATGATCAATAGTTGACATTACTCATCTTATTACCTAAAGTGAATTATTCACTTTAGAGAAGTCAAATCCCATAAATTGAGTTTGATTGATTGAGTCTCGTGATCCCCAAAATTAGATAAAATTTAATGGCTTAGAGAGGAGATACCAATTTACTTTCGCAAAAAAACAAACACATTTGGACATTTACACCAAATCCAATGCCAAGGCAATAACCAACAAAACTTATTTTCAAATAAAATGACTACTTAACAATAGAAAATTAATTGGTAGGAGGTTGTGATTCATGTTTCTGTGAGATTTTTAAAAGTATTAAATTGGAATAGCAAAGTATATTATATAATGTATATTTACATATTGGTTAACAATAGTGTTGGTGGTCTAGAGTTTCGAATCCGGTACATGCGTGAAACGGTGAAAGTGGAAACCACTGATTAGTTAAAATTATATCCATTAAATATATACGTTATTTGTATATACTTTTCTACGAATTCAATGATTGAACTAAGAATTATATCCTTCTTCAAGTGGCACATATGTTTCTATAAATTGTACCATTTTAGACAGAATGAAATGAATTTTTTCCATTACTATCCACTTTGTCTCGTCTAATTTTTATATTCTAAGTCATTTATCCTTCTCTAATGCATGAGTGAAATACATAAAACATTCTTTTATAACATATTATTGAAGGATACTCTTAGTGCAGGGGCGTGACTTAGTTATGATATGGGGAGGCGACGACAACCCCAAAATTTTCTTCTTTGATAAAAATAGATCTACAATAATATTTATCTATAATATATAATATATATAACCAATGTCCCACTAATAATAAAAATTATTGGAGTATTTAGTCAGGTAATGAGTGTTATAACCTTATGTCCCCAAATCAATTTATGGATTAAATTGAAAATATTTAATATATAATATATTTTATGTTGGCCCTCCAATAAAACTTATGCTCATTTCATTTGCATCCGATTGGTGGGGACGAATCGAAGTTAAAGACTAATGTAACATGTTTTGATATTTACTACATACAATCTTGATCACATTGTTGAAGTTTTGCGGCAATTGTCACTAAACAAACTACAATAGCTGTTTGGTTGGCTAGAAATGGACTCGTTTTAAAAATTGATTTTGTCTCCTAACAAAGTTATTACAATGCTTACAGTCAAATTGGTAACTTGTCTAAGAGCTCAATGTCTTCTACGAGATGTCAAATTGGTAACTTGTCTAAGAGCTCAATGTCTTCTACGAGATGTTAACATACTTATTTTAATTATTAAGAATATAATAATTGAAAGCTGAAAAATATTGAGGCAGTTTTATATATTTTTTTCATATGCTATAATTTGCAGTTTATATATGACAGAGGTACTAAACTAATTTCTTAAAATAATTTATCCAAAAATAATAAAATTTTCAAAGCATTTTTTATTTGCAAATGTACTTTTTCCTTCACAGATAACAAAACAGCTAAATGCAATACAAATATATGCTACGACCATGAATTCAAAGGGATAAATGCAAAGTTAACGGTTTTCAATGTCAATACAAATATATGCTAATTGTTTTAATTGTAAAAATCAACTTAAAAGAAGAAAATATGAAGAGATGCAGCCCAATACAAATCAATGCCAAACACTCAAAATTGATGATCTTCCCAATACCTTTAATGGCCTTAAGACTGATTGATCCTCGTCAGGAGCAAATCAAAGGTGTGGTAGCTGCAAAGACTCCAACGATCACGCTAGTTATGGATTCAAAATAGTTTTAGTAACGAAGAGAACATACCTTAGATGGTGAACGAGTTGTTATTGGAACATGTTGGTATAGTCAGTCGTTTAGTGCTCAAATATTTGGCATACAAGAAGGGGCCGTGTTAGTAAAAAAGAGGTCTAATTTTAGAATGGGAATCATAAACCAACTGAAAATTTCATACCTTTTTCCACATAGAAGTAAGCATATCCGTTTATGGAAGTATCATCATAATATAATAGGAACATATTTTGGCATAAAAAAAAGGCATTTAAGGGGTTTGAAGAAATAACATCAAATATAGAATCTTACCAAATAGGAGCATATTTTGGCATAAAAAAATGCATTTAAGGCGGTTAGAAGAAATAATGAAACAGAGGGATAACATCATATATATCAATTTAGATTCTTACCAAATGTAAATTTGAAGAAATAATGAAAACAGAGAAATAAAATCACACCCAGACCACTGACTAGAGTCACAACACTAAGACATGACTAAACGCAGTGACTTCAAAAATGCGCTTTTCCTTTACTCTCTCAAGCATTTCATGCTTCTTTTAGCTGTTCTCATGCCTTAGCCTAATTCTCCTTTAAGCAATTCGCTATAGCTCTTCTATAGACGTGCAGAATTAACCGTTGCCATAACACTGTTGAGGTTTCTTTTTTCTTTTCGTGCCGCAGATGGTGACGGTAATGGCAGCGTATGAGACGATGATGAAATCAAAAGTATCGGTGGGGAATCCATCACTTGAATTCATTAAAATTTAAATTAAATCCTAAAAATAATCAAAGAAGCTGACAACAGCCACGCAAACAAATCGTAACAAAGGGAAAAATAGAGATAGAGAAGACAGTTAGAAAGTGAGCACGAATAAGACTAGATTCGGAGACCGAGTGAAAAATGTGAGCAGCTTATGCTTCAATCGTTAGAGCGTAACAATAACGTTGTTCTTTGTTGTGTTGCGAAGAAGAGACCATATATGTAGGGTTATTCGCGGGTTAGGCTGGTTTCTATTTTAATTTTTTTTTGTTGGTTATTTATTATTATTAATAAATTATGCTTGTTTATTTAGCTAAAAACTGGTTTCCTTTACAAATATAGACGTTGAAGTTTTTTTTTTTTTGTTAACGAGCCGTTGAAATATTTTCATAAGATAAAAGCTGTTTTTACAGATAATAGTTAGTTTTATTTGTTTTGGATATATTTAAGGAATTTAATTATTGCTCTTAATTGGATAACTTTTTCCTTTTAATGATCTTTTGATAACTCTTTTTCACCGTTGATAGGATACTAGTGAGCATATTAGCGGGTTAAGACAGCTTTAATATTGTTATGGGTCTAACTTAGATTAAAGTGGTTCAATTTACATGAGGAGAATTTTACATTTTTAAGTTGGTAAAAATATACAGTTACGTATTTGAGTTCACAACAAACGACTTAATAAATATGTTGTTTTTTAAGTCGTTTCATTAACCGACTTAACAGAGCTTCGTTATGTTAAGTCGGTTCAGCTTAACTGACTTAAACATCATAAATTCAATTCAACAAATCATCTTTTTAAGTCGGTTCTTTTGATCAGCTGACTTAACATATATAGTTAAAATAATTAGTTTTTTTATTTTTTTAATAATTTATCTTTTTTTTTTATGCTCTTCTCCACAACTTACAATTTATTTCGTATTAATTTCAAACTAAATTTTGTACCAAATTTTTAATCATTATATTACCAATATCATATCAGAAGTTCAATAAATTTATTAGAAGCACAAAGGATGTCTCCTATTTCTGACCTCTTGACAAGACGAAAAATTATTAACACCCCGTTTTAACGACGAGTGTATTTTTTTTGTTTGGCAAACAAATTCATAACAAAAATTAAGAAGAAATACTTTGGATAATATTAAAGGTCGTCACATAACGACAACAACAATATTTACAAGCAGCGGAAATAGTTTGAAATAAAAATCCAAAATATTTAAAACAGCAAAATGCACCAAGGCTATGAGACCTATCATACATAGCTCATACCCATGGGGTATTCTTTGCAGAAACCTATACAATAGCACCGCCCAAGAATCTTAACTTCCCCACGTCACATCAAAAAGTGCTACATGGACCCATCAAAAGAAAAGTCTAGCTGACAATATTGGTATAGGTACAATCTTCCAACATACAGTAAATACATCCACAAAAGAAAGACCTCTAGTCCCTATACAACCGTCTAATCTGATCATACTACAAAAACTATACAACATGGGTGATCTCCACGCGCCGCGCAAGATCCTCCTGACACAACTCTAGTTAGGTGTGTCCAACTACCTTCCCATTTATAGGGTACTAACTGGTGGGAAGATCTTGGTTCTCATCTGAGGGCAAAACCCAGATTTCCACAATAGTTGTAAATGCTCACCAATCGAAATTAACAAATAACACTATAGCATTATTAAATGTTCATCACTGTATCTAAAATGGCGCCTTCACTTAGCATGACTGAAAGTGGTTTCCATATGTTAACATCATAATCAAAGTTTGAAATGAAAGTTTTAAACAAACTGCACTGTCGAAAAGACCAAAAATATTCGATACAACATCCTGTATTCGAATACAGGCTGTTTAGAAGTCAGTAGTAACATGATGCTGTATTCGACTACAGAGTGTTTTTGATTCGACTGCACAGAAGTCAGTAGCCAAATCAGGATGGTTGGATTCGAATATAGACCACGCTTCTTGTATGTTCGACACAATACACATCAGAAAACAGCAGAAAACAACAAAAATTAGCTTTCAAGAGGTTTTGCAATCCATCAACACTCCAACCAAAATCCAACAATCACACTTAGGTCAATTATGGCACAATCACAACAAAGCAACTTGAGTTTACACAAGCGCAAATCATATCATTAATCAAACATGGACTCGCGAGATTTGCAATCAATCAGTCACATGCACACAAATCCAAACAATCACACTTAGCAATTATGTCATAATCACAACAACAACTTGAGTTTACACACGCAATCATAAAATTAAATCAAGCATAACTCGCGTGCCAAGCACCCTAATGCAATGCGTATATGCAAAATGCATGGACACGGAATTCCAATCAAAACCCTCCTCGAAGGGCCGTAAATCATAATTGTACCGCCAATCACAGGCCGAAGTACTAAATTACCGAGGTGCCGCCTATCATGGGACAACACGATTTACTAAAAATGTGTAGTCTATCGCAGACCTTACACGATGCGACAATTCCCGCAAGGATAAGATGAACCAACAAATCACATGGTATCATCTCGTGGCTCATCCGGTCACCACTATCACCATGGCCCATCTGGTCGCCATGTACAATAAAATGCATGAGCATACTCTGACTCTATCCACGACAATCATTAAGTAAATGCAGATATTAAAAGATTCCCCATTTTTAATACTCATTTAACTCTAACGATTTTCAAATTCCACACAGAGCATACTCAAACATTTATTTTCCGCCACACACATCAAATTAAATCCACAATTTACATTAAATTCGATCAATTCAAAAACCACAAAATCCACACCAATTTCAATCATCAATCACCACAAATTTCCACAAAACTCAAACATAACACATGCCAAACAAATTTTCACAAACCACAACTAAAACACATCAAATTTCTTTTCCTCAACAACACACATAAATGAATCAAATTCCTTTTCCACGAAAACACTCATCAATTTCACCAAAAAGCCAACTCCAAACTTTCACCCGTAAAAGAATTAAATTCATTTTCCCTAAATCCACACTTCAAACCCAACAAATTTATTTTCCACACAACCACAAATAAGTCCCTAAATGCAAACTAAAAGTTGTGAAGGAGCTCTTACCTCAGTTGTAGCTCTAACAAGCGATTACGGCAACGCAACTAATTCCGGTAAAATTTTCGCTCGCGTCGTCGCTTCCAAAGTTGGCTCACTAGCTTCGTAGCGAGAAGATGAACAACTTTTCTTTCTATCTCTTCGCGAAATAAAGCTTAGATCTAGAAGAAACACGGAGGTTTGTGTTTGACGGTTTTTAAAACCCCTAACATTGTTTTCCTTGTTTTCGAACAGTGAAGAAGAAGGAAGCTTGGAAATCTGTTCTTTCTCACAAACCAAGCCTTGGGTTTCTTTCCTTGAAGCCAAAGAAAGTAAAATAAGAAGAATGGATAAAGAAGAAGGAAGAAAAGAGGCGAACTCACGAGGCAGAGAGGGAGAGGAAATGTTTTATGTTTTCTTTCCTTTTTCCTTTCTTTCTTTTTCCTTCCTTTCCTTTTCCTTTTCTTTTTCCCTCCAAACATATATATATTATATATAGAATTATAACTTAACAAATATCTAAATATCTATATATTTATCAAAATTACCATTTCACCCATAACCTCTCAAACCATTTGATAAAAACATCTACTCTCGTCGCAACTCAATGACAGATACATTTTCAACACGCCCGAGATCTTTTTAACAAAACTGTCGATATAAAATTTCTTGTAATTAAATAAATTATTCTTCGACAGAAAGATCACGTACTTATCTAATTTATTTATCGACGAATAACTTTTAATTCGGACATCAAAAGATATTTTTGCGATTAAACTTATAATATCAATTACTGGTTAAAAGTCTAGAGTTCATTTACAAAAATACACCAAAATACATAAATTAGGAATTAAAACTATGTGGTCTTACATTACTACCCCCCTAAAATTAGTTCATCTCGAAACTACGCGTCGTAAACAACTCAGGATTGTTCATTCATCTTGCTCTCCATTTCCCAGTAGCATCTCCAGTGTTGGGTTCCAAATTACTAGACCAGCGACATCCTTGTTCCTTACTTTCTTAATCTTCCTGTCATCAATTTCTTACAGGTAATATTCGAATACAAGTTCTCCTTCATTGAATGGTATCTTGTTCGATCACATGAGACGGAATCTCCAGATATTTCCTTAATTGTGCACATGAACCGTCATGAATATTGACATTATCGGAGGCATGCAATCTGATAAGAACAGGTCATTCGTGCAGAATTTGTATGGTCCAATGAATTTCAGATCAATTTCTTCGTTTCAAGGCTCTACCAGCTCCAGTCTAGGCGTAACTCTTAGAAATTACATGATCACCTGTCCAATTTTAGAAGTCTGCGACGCTGTGTCTGCATAACTCTTTGACGATCTTTGAAGTCTTCATTCTCTCCTTTATCTTTCTTTACCTTATCAGATTGCTCTGTTTGTACCATCTCCGGTCTTACATCTACTTTCAAGTCCTATACCAACATAAGGCGTTTGCACTCGCCATATAAGCCTCATATGGCGCATTCCGATACTTGCATGGAAACTATTGTTGTTGTAAACCTACCCATAGGGACATCATCCAACTTCCTCTATCATCTAATCACATGCTCTCAAAGATCTTCCAGGACTGATTTGTCCTCTCAGTCGTCCGACCGACGTGTGGATGTAAGCTCGACTCAATCCTAGTTTGTTACCAATCTTCATGCCATGCTCCCAAAATGCGATGTGAATTTCGGATCACGGTCTGACACATACATCGTGGTACTCCGTGTAATTCAACATCTTAGCATGTAGATCTCAGTTGTTATCTACTTATAGATGGTCTTTACTGGCAAAAGTGTGCGGATTTTAGTTAATCGATCCACTCCACCCATGATAGAATCATTAATTTCTCTTGTTTTCGGCAATCAGTTATCCATGAAAGCTGTCCCACTCCATTCAGGCTATATCTAAGGTTGCAACATACTAGCAGGTCGCTGATGTTCTACCTTCGCTTTCTGACAAGGTTAAACAAGTTGATACATACTCCGCTACATGTCTCTTCATTCCTGGTCCACCATAATTTTGCCTCAATCGCTGTTACATCTTTGTTGGCTCCAATTGATGATCATACTCATATTTACTCTATGAGCCTCTTCTAAAATTGTCTTCTCGTGTCCATAATTCTGGTACACAAATCCTCCATTACATCTCAAATATTATCTGGTCCAATCTTAAACTCAGTTGCCTTCCCTAAAGATGCATTATTAAGTTCCTCTTCTCTTGAATTAAAGTTGTTATCTTGAGAATTCACAATGTTCTTTCAGATAGTCCACTAGAACTATGCTTTAATCATTCCGAATTTCAAAATTCCTGGTGCAACTCTACGTTCAATGTAGGTCTTGCTAATGCTATCATAGCAAACTCTTGTTGTCTAGCCTTTGATCAGTGGTTGAAGATACTCACACACTTCTTCTACTCAACGCATCATGCCACATATATTAGGCCTTCCCAGATTTTTTGAAAGTTGGTACTGTAAATGTACTGTAATGTGAAATCAAAATCCTTGAAGTCTCATCCATCGTCTCTGACGCATGTTATCAATTCCCTCTGATCAAACAAATATTTCCACTTTATGGTCACTGAACACTGTGAACCATGCATCATATAAATAGTGCCTCAGATGCTTCAATGCAAAAACTACAACGCAGCTCCAATCATGAGTAGATAGTTTCTTTTCAGAATCTTCAATTGCTGAGACGTAAGCTACACTTTCTGTGTGTTTCATCAGAATACATCCCAACCTTGGTGAGACGCATCACATAACTTCATATGGTTCTTCTTATTCGGTAATACCAATACTGGTGAGGTTGTCAACTTTCTCTTTGCTCCAACTGAAATTTTCCCTCACATTTCTCCGTCCATGCGAGGTTGATCCTTTCTGTAAGTTGTGTCATGGAGCTACAATTCTTAGCAAAACCATCAATAAACCTATGTAGTACCCTTCCAGTCCTACGAACTTTAAAGTTAAGAGTAATAATCGTACCATGTTTGCACTAACTCAACATACATGATAGAACTTGGTTCGTATGCTTCCCGTGCAGAAAGTGTCGTCTATCCCTTTTCATAGATATTTAATAATATTACGCGCTTTCATAGTCGTAAAGACTCGTCTGTTCCATTCAATATGATTTTGTTTACTATCAACAGAGATTAGGTGATCAGTTCCTCAATTTGTCAATAAGTAACCAACAACCATGTGGTGGTTAGACTATCTTATCGAACTGTAATAGCGCTCTTGTGACTTACACTTGGGTTATCCTAATTGCACAAGGTGTCACCAATCATTACCGCATAGAACTCCTGAATGTCTCCTTGTACACAAAGTTCCTCGATTTTTTTTTCTTATTCGTACTAACCACGCCAAACTGTAGTTTTCTTATCAGTATGTTATTCTTATTACATCTAATAACTCCATCCCCACATCTGCTTAGTGATGGCGAGCTTCTTCAATATTTCCGAACTGCCAAAACTATACAACTTATGTCACACAACTTCCTTCAGTTTAGTACTTCATTTCAAGATCAGTTTCAACAAAAATCCAACTTGAATTCCATTCACTGATTAAGACCTACACTAGTCTCATGCCTAACACCTCAAATTAACGCTTCCCTAATCAATTTCCTACATACTTCGCAATTCTAGACAAACCCGAAAATAATTTTCCTACATCCACTGCCAACATTCATTCTAATACTTCTCAATTTCGCTGCATCCTTTCTTTGCAGCTCGATGATTATCTCTTCATTATTTCGAAATCATTACTTAGCTTACTCTTGTATGTCTTTTCCCAAAAACTGTTCTCTACTTTGACAACCACAAGTGGTACACACCATTGTGCGTCATATCCCAAAGTATCCTCCGCCCTAACTTGGTTTTTCTTTTGTCTTTCCTCTTACTATTAAACTTTTCTTCCTTCGAATAAGCTTGTTATCCTGGTCCTTAAGAATTCCTTCAACGATTCAAACAAAATCTTAATTCCTCCTAATTTTCATACTTCCTATGAAATATTCTACAGTCAAAATATATCTCAAAACACTTTTCACCTCTACCGTCATTCAACCGTCCATGTGGTCAACATCTAGAGTCCTTTATTTGCTTAGCTCATCTGCCATCATACTTCGTGTTTCCTCATTATAGTGATTTCAATAAATCAAGCGTTACTAGTATCCACCAAACTTTTCCATTTAGCTCAATTGTTCCTTATCAAACAAACATTTAACTATTTTGATTGACGAACCCAATAACAACCCCCCTAGCATGCACTCAAGTAGTGCCTTTGTATCATTGGTATACCATTCTAATAATAATGTTTGAGTTATAGGTGACATAATTCCTTTCATGAATCTTTAATTGTCATAAGCTACATCTCTATGTGTTGCTCCAATAAGCTTTCCTGGCACATTTTCCAATATTTGGTTCACTCGCTTGATTCTTATTCCTTCTCAACCTTCACTGAGATACAAACTGAAAGAATCCTAACAATCGAACGTCTTAAAGAACTATTTCTCAAATGTTCCCCATAAGCATTTCCTAAGAAATACTTATCTATAAACTTCATCCTCATAACTATGTAGTAAAATATCTCAAAGACCTACATATTTTTCATCGTCCATCTAGTCACTAGAGCACTCATTTTAAATCTTAACGATTGACTTCCCAAGACCAAGAACTAAACCATAAATCATTTGTTACATTTCTTCTTTTTCACTTACTATCATTTAATAAAATTCAAAAATCTGATCCTTGAAATCTCCAAATACTTATCACACTGTCTAATTTCATCCATTTCATCTTAAGATACAATACCATGTCTTTTTCATCATTGACTCTAATCGTCTTAGGAATCTCACTAATTAAAACTCTTCTAATCATAACATAACATTTTTAGTAGATCTTCAAACACTCTCATCCATAACTTGAACTATTTATCCCTTGCCTACCTCAACTACCTCAATTATACAAGTTTTAAAGCGTCACTTGGTTCCTCCATCCAACCTTGTGGATTTTAAATCATCGACATAAAGATCAACCCTCTTAGGATCCCAAATCAAATTTCGAATAATCCACCTGACTTATGAAAACATTCACATTCTCCTAGTAATTACCATCCTTTCATAGACACTCAAAGCTTACATTGTTACAATCTCTAAGTATTCTCATACTCTATACTTCCAATTCCACTTAATAGTAACATATGGTTCAATACATTAAGGCTTAACTCATTATGTTTATCCAGACATCATCCCAAAATTCACACTCACGCGTCTATAGTTTCATCTAAAATCATTATCCATACTTACCATCTCCTAAACCACACAGATATTTGTCACTTATCAAAGAAATATATATTCTCACTCTTATAATCACCATGAGATTCATACTTAACAATCTTAGTTGCGAATCTAGTTTAACTCGAATGCTCGACCTTACCCCTCAAGGTATCAGCTATTCCTCAAAGTGTCCTTTATTTACCAAAGGTAGTATTCACCCCTAATGTGTAACGCCCCTTAACTTCAATAAAAGCCTCTGTAACCTTGAAACCATTTCATAAATATCATGCCATCATGATTCGCTTCTACCCTGCTTGACAATTCGTCATTTCAAAGTTCTTTTCCACTTCTCGAATCCACTGATCAGCTTTTCCGGAGTTCTAACCACTCTTGAACTTTGGAGGATGGTAACGACGAAAATCTTCCAATCCCCTTGATGCAGCAGCATAGATGTCTATTTCCCTCTTTTCCAGACCTCGCAGAGTCTTTGCAGCCGTCTTTGCAACAACAGAAACATCCATATTATTCATAGCTTCAGCCATTTGATCATCCCTAATGACGTTCACTCTTGCAGCGTCGTTACTTCTTGGAGACATTGTTTCCTCAAAACCAACTACACCAACACTTTGAAACTACATCGAACCCGACAACTCGGACAAATTACCCCGACGCATTATCAGATAACGACTTCCAACCTACAGGTTGACCTACAATCTATAACCAAAGCACCACATCCCCAAGGAAATCCAAACCAAAGCTCTGATACCACAATTGTAACACCCCGATATTTAACAGTGCGAGTGTATTTTTTTTCAAAACAAATTCATAAAAACAAAGAAATAAAGAAGGAAATACTTTTGGATAAATATTTAAGTCGTAACACAACGACAAAAGTCAACAGTATTTACAAGCAGCGAAAATAGTTTTTGAAACAAATATCCAAAGTGTTTAAACAGCAAAATACACTGGGGCTATGAGGCCTATCAAACATAGCTCATACCCCTGGGTATTCTCGGCAGACACCTATACAAAAGCACTGCCCCAAGAATTTCAGCTCCCCCCACGTCACATCAAAAAGTGGTACATGGACCCATCAAAGTAGAAATCTAGCTGACGTTATTGGTATAGGTACAGTCTTCCGACATACAGTAAATACATCCACAAAAGAAATACCTCTAGTCCCTATACAACCGTCTATTATGATCATACTACAAAAAACTATACAACCCGGGTGCTCTCAACAGCTCCAGTCAGGTGTGTCCAACCTACCTTCTCACCTACAGGGTACTAACCAGTGGGAAGATCCTAGTTGTCATATGAGGGCAACGCCCAGATTTCCACAATAGTTGTAAATGGTCACCAACCAAAATTAACAAATAACACATAGAAGGCTGTTTTAGAAGGGTTTCCATAAAATCACCTTTCAACTTAGCATGCACCTTGAAAGGGTTTCCATATGTTAAACATGCATAAACAAAGTTGAAAAATGAAGTTTTAAACAAAACTGCACCGTCGTATTCAAATACAACATCTCTGAATTCGAATACAAGGCTGTTTCAGAAGTCAGTAGCAAAAACATGATGTCTGTATTCGACTATAAGCCTTCTGTATTCGACTACACTGCTATTTCATAAGTCAGTAGCCAAATTAGGACATTTTTATTCGAATACAACCTTCTTGTATTCGAATACACATCAGAAAACACTAAAAACAACATAATTCAGCTTTTAAAAAGGTTTCGAAATCAATCAACAATTACACACAAATCCTACAACAAAAATCACCACCTTAGCAATCTGATTACTAAACTCATGACACAATCAAATACGACATCTTCATAAGATCTTCAAAGAGAGTTTACGTCAATCAATCAAAAACTTACACACAAATCTAAAACATTCACACTTCAAGCGATTATGGCGACACACACATCACAGACTGGTCACTTGACGTTTACATAAACTGACTACGTCCGTCATTAATCTCTATTTAGTTGTATATGTCTTTTGATACATAATAATAGATATATAATATTAATAAATAATAATATAATACTATAAATCAATAATTATCTAATATAATAATAAATAAAAACAAACTCAACCCCATCAACTAGCACTCTCATCAATCTCTTTCCATCTCACTAGTCGCCAAGTCATTTTTCTACTATTCCTTTCTTATCGTCTGTGCACTATCGTTTCTCTCTAACATCGGCTCTACTCCTCCCTATGCCCGTTTGGGACCATTTCGGCCTTGTTATTTATCATATGTCTTTTCCTTCCGCACTTCTCCTTGCTTCTTCTCACTCTATTACTTCAAACCCTCACCCTTAAAAGAAAGTTAACATCCCACAGCTTAATTTCTCAAACTCCTACAAATTCTTTGGTTGGGATTTTTGGGTTAGGGTTTGTGTTCTAAAGAAGGAAAAGGGTACCCATCTCTTGAGAGTGGTTTATTGAGACTCATTGAGGTAAATGCACAACTCTAATCCTAGTAAGAATTCATAGAAAAATGTAGTTTTGAGTAAAAATCTTATTTTTTGCTTAGAGTATATTTAAATGATGTTGATGGTTTCCTAGAGGAAGCTAAACTTTAGAATAAATTTCTCTAAAGTCTTGGAAATATTTTTGATACTCAGATTTGTCAACTGAGACCCTGTCGGCTACTCTGAGAGTTGTTGGAGAGCAAACTTAGACGATTCTCCATAACTGTGAGTTGACGACGACCATCGTCATATATTTTTATAATGCTATTATTATTATTTTATTTTATTTATATTAAGTATTTATTGAAATCGGGGAACACACATTGAATTTATCTCAATTCAGTCAATTATTTAATTTAACGGTCGTTGTTATATAAATGTATAATTTGATTTACTATGAGTTAAGTATTAAATCTTGAATTGTTATGCGAGTTTGAGTATGTTTTTTATGAATTACGATTGAAATGATTTTTCAATGCGTGTTGTGGAATCGGTGTTGTTATTATTTTTAAATCGTTAACTGTGTTAGGGCACCTAAGTTACCTCGTGTTGATTAGGGAGAGTTACCCGTTAGATGGAGTCGCCTCTATGAGAAATGTCATCCGGTAGGAAGATATGGCTATCAACGCGATGTAATCTCTCTATTGATACGTGGGATGCGTTGCAGGATTGAGAGGAGAGGCCATCCATTAGATGGAGCGCCCCCTAAGGGAAAGATCACCCTTATTGAGGAAAGGCTATCAATGAGATAAAGCCGCCTCTTGGTTCTAAATTTGTATTGTTACTTGTTTGATTTTATGAGATTTTTAAGGTTGTTCATTTCATTGTCGTTCGATATTAACTGGATTTATGTTAAATATTCTTTTTGTTCAGTGATTACATTATAAGTATTAATGAACCATATATGTGTATATATTTAAATTTAGAATTTTTCTCTCTAGATTATTAAGTAATATTGTGTAACATAATTATCGTCCGATTGTAAAACAGTTATTCGTGCCTTTTTGTGTTTCCCTTCTAATTTATGGTGGTTGTTGTCTCCTCACTAAGTCTTTTGTGACTTACTCCTTTATGTTGCTTATTTTTTCAGATTCGCAGACAGCTGAGTAGCAAATTGTTATTTGATCCAAGTCTCAATATATTTCTTTTTGGTAGGCCTCTTTGATCGAGGACCATTTTTTTGTAACGTATGTTGAGTCTATGTAAATTGTAGCTATTTTGGAGTTTAGAAGTTTTTGGAAAGTGTATTAAACGATTGGATTATGTTCTTTGAATTGTGACTGAATTGAGAATTTAACATGGATTTTATAAATTTGGAAATGTTGAATTTACAGAGGATACTCTGTCGAAATTTCGAGTAAAAAGTATATATTATCTAGTATTAGCTAATATATAGATATAGATATATAATATTGAATATTTTGAAATGGTTAGAGAACGGTTTAGTTGTTTAATTGTTAAGTTAATTGATAGGCTTGCCAGGCTAGCAGTATAGCTTGTGCGCCGGTCACGACATTTAAATTTCGGGTCTTGACAAATATTTCTACCCATTTCATGAAGCAAATCATGCATTGCCAAATGCCACCCATCATAAGTTATTAATGATTTTTCAACAAGAATGTAAATACCAATCAATAGATTAAGACCACAATTTTTTAATATTTGTGTTACATGATTGTTGAGGCTCCCCTTGAAAAAACATGCAATATCTAGAAATATCGCCTTTTCCATATCCTGTAATCCATCATAACTTATTCTCAGTGTCTTGTAAATATCATTTTGCAGATCATGCTGCAACATTTTCAAAGCGTCTTCCCATACCTATTCCCTTCTTCCACAGAGGAATGAACCCTACACTTTGAGTGCCAAAGGAATACCTCCAGCACATTAAACCACCCGTTTTGACAAATCTACAAAAGCTTCTTCAGGTTTTTCTCTTCTAAAAGATTTTTGACTAAAAAGTTGAAGGGATTCACCACTGTTTAGGATTTGAGCATCACAACTTTCAAACACACCTAGTGATACTAGGAGATGCTTGTCTCTAATAGTTATTATTACCCTGTTCCTTGGACCAAACCATTCTTGCTTTCCAGCTAAATTATGTAGCTAGATATCATAACTTAGATCCTCAAGGACAAGGATAATCCTTTTATTGAATAAAAGATTATGTATTGTCTCTCTTCCTTGGTCCAAACTTTCAATTCTCATGCTGCTTATATTTAGATGAGAAAGTAATTTTCTTTGTAAACAAAGCATACCATCTCTTTCACTAAAAACCTCTTTAACATTCTCAAGAAAACAACTAAAATCAAATTGGTTATGGATTCTCTTGTACACTAGTTTGACTAGAGTTGTCTTTCCTATGTCACTCATGTCCCATATCCCCATAAAAGCGAATTTCCTTTGACTCTGCCCTTAAAAGTGAACAACGATGCTTATCCTTGAATCAATTCCAATCATTTCATCATCATAATGTGGAAATTTAGGTTATAACCTTTTCCATACTTCTGCAACAATTTCTTCAATGAGTTATATTTCACACTTATAACGAAGAACAAAATTATCATGATCCATGAGCAAGTGCCTATTTTGATTATGGTTTCATTCTACATATTTATTATATAGCATATCAACTTGCATAAACACTTGTAAGAAAATTTGATAGAGGAAACAAGCTATGATATTTCTATAAACTATTATCAACTTGTTTACATAATAACTTACTAATTCAATAAAAGTAATTTGACCGACCGATTAATTTTACTTTGTTACAAAAGTATCTTATTTAAGTCATTGATAACAAAAATAAAGAAATGTAAATTAAATAATATTGATAATT
>PGWS01018622.1:0-10325 GCA_002896235.1 Cicer reticulatum
TCTTTACTAAACCAAACAAACATTCATCATTTGATGGCAAATGTCATTTCTGTTGCAGAAAGGGACATTTTGTGTCAAATTGCAAATTTGCAAATTTAAAAAATTAGCCAATAGAGGATGGAAGCAAGTTTGGATAGCAAAGAAATCTGTGTTTGACACTAACCATCCAGGACCCAATTTAAATTGGGGACCTAAAAAAATTCTGATTGTTGTGTTGCAGGTGTGCTTGACATCCACTAAGCATTCATGGTATTTAGATAGCGGATGCTCAAAGCACATGACAGGAGACAAATCCAAATTCCTGTCCTTGACATTAAAGGAATGAGGTTTTGTCAAATATGGTGACAACAATATAGGAAAGATTATTGGAATTAGTGACATAGGCAATGAGTCAACTGCAGTAATCAAAAATGTCTTATATGTTGAAGGACTAAAACACAACTTGTTGAGTATAAGCCAGCTATGTGATAAAGGCTTTCAGGTAAGTTTTTCATCACAATCTTGCATTATTGAGCATAAAGATGACAAACACATAAAGCTAGTTGGTGACAGAATTAATAACATTTATATGTTAGATTTTAATTCTTTGCCAAGTACTATATGTTGCTTGTTATCTAATTCAGATGAGACTTGGTTATGGCATAAACGTATAGCGCATATTCATATAGATCATTTGAATAGACTTGTTAGCAAACAACTAGTTATAGGTCTCCCTAATAAGAAGTTTACTAAGGATAGACTGTGTGACTCCTGTGAGAAAAGCAAACTGGTTAAGACTCCATTTCCCTCTATAGATTTGGTTAGAACAAATAGAGTTTTGCAGTTAGTTCACATGGACCTTTTTGGACCTGCCCAAGTTAAGAGTTTTGGAGGTAACCTTTATGGATATGTGTTGGTTGATGACTATTCAAGGTTCACATGGACATATTTTCTGGCACATAAAAGTGATACATTCTCAACTTTTAAGAAATTTGCTGCTTTAGTTCAAAATGAGAATGACCAGAAAATTGTATCAAAAAGTGATCATGGAGGTGAATTCCAAAATGATTCTTTTCAAACTTATTGTGAACAACATGGAATCAACCACATATATTCTGCCCCTAGGACACCACAGCAGAATGGGGTAGTGGAGAGGAAAAATAGATCCCTAGAAGAGTTAGCTAGGACTATGCTTAAGGACTCCAACCTACCTAAGTACTTTTGGGCAGATGCAATTAGTACAGCCACTCATGTTGTCAATAGAGTTCTCATTAGGCCCCTGCTTAGGAAAACACCCTATGAGCTTTACAAGGGTAGAAAACCAAACCTTTCCTACTTTAGAATCTTTGGTTGTAAGTGCTTTGTGTTGAACAATGACAAAGAACACCTAGGAAAGTTTGACACTAAGGCAGATGAAGGTATCTTTCTAGGATACTCCCAAACTAGTAAGGCCTATAGAATCTACAACAAAAGAACAAAGACCATAGAAGAGTCAGTTCATGTAAAGTTTGATGAATTATTTTCAGAAAACTTGAACAAAACTCCTCCTGTGGTAATTGACTTTTTGGACGATGTTGTAGAGTCTGAACCTCTAGAACAACCTGTTGCTGACCCTCCAACTAGATCTGACTGTGTAGAACCTATAGGAACCAGTGCTTTACCTAAGGAATGGAAGTTCAACAGAAACCACCCCATAGACAACATCATAGGGGATATCTCTAAAGGTGTTGCAACTAGGAGGAACCTTAGTCAGTTTTGTAACTTTACAGCCTTTGTATCTCAGATTGAACCTAAGAACATTAAGGAAGCCCTGTTAGATAGTGAGTGGATACTTGCTATGCAAGAGGAGTTAAACCAGTTTGAGAGAAACAAGGTGTGGAGTTTAGTACCTAGGCCAGAGGGTAAGCACATCATAGGAACCAGATAGGTGTTCAGAAACAAGTTGGATGAGAATGGTGTGATAACCAGGAACAAAGCTAGACTAGTAGCCAAGGGTTATAGTCAAGAGGAGGGAATAGATTTTGATGAAACCTATGCCCCTGTAGCTAGATTAGAAGCCATAAGAATTTTATTGGCTTATGCTTGTATAATGGACTTTAATCTTTATCAAATGGATGTGAAAAGTGTCTTTCTCAATGGTGACCTTCAAGAGGAAGTTTTTGTTAGCCAAACACCTGGTTTTGAAAATCCTGATTTTCCTAATCATGTGTATAAGCTCTCAAAGGCCCTCTATGGGTTAAAACAAGCTCCAAGAGCTTGGTATGAGAAGCTCAGCAATTTTCTTATTCAACAAAACTTTTCAAGAGGAAATGTTGACAAGACCCTTTTCACAAAAACTACTGGAAATGATATCTTGCTTGTCCAAGTATATGTTGATGACATAATATTTGGATCTACAAATAATAAATTGTGCAAAGAATTTGAAAATTTGATGAAAGGTAAATTTGAAATGTCAATGATGGGTGAACTGTCATATTTCTTGGGATTTCAAATTAACCAAAGCAAGCAAGGCATTTTCATTAGTCAATCTAAATACTGTTCTGATTTGATAAAGAAATTTAACTTTGAAAATCTTAAGTCCATTGATACACCCATGAGTCAAGGAAATTACTTAGACCGAGATGAGAAAGGCAAACCTGTAGATGTTACTAGATTTCGTGGTATGATAGGATCTTTGCTCTACCTTACAGCAAGCCGACCAGACATCATGTTCAGTGTTTGTATGTGTGCAAGGTATCAATCAAATCCAAAGGAATCTCACTTCAGTGCAGTTAAGAGAATTTTCAGATACTTGGTAGGAACTAAGAGTCTTGGATTGTGGTATCCAAAGGGATCAACCTGTACCTTAGTTGGTTACTCAGATTCAGACTTTGCCGGATGTAAACTCGACAGGAAAAGTACCTCAGGAACTTGTCATTTACTTGGAAACTCTCTTGTGTCATGGTTCAGTAAGAAACAAACTAGCATTGCTTTATCAACTGCTGAAGCTGAATACATTGCAGCTGGGAGCTGTTGTGCTTAGATACTTTGGATGAAACAGCACTTATTGGATTTTGGTGTTGACTTGGGAATAGTACCTATCATGTGTGATAACACAAGTGCAATAAGTATTACCAAGAATCCAGTAATGCACTCCAGGACCAAACACATTGAAGTAAGACATCATTTTATAAGGGATCACTTTCAAAATGGAATCATTAAGCTTGAGTATGTTAACACAGCCGAACAGCTAGCTGACATCTTCACAAAAGCTTTACCAAGAGAAAGTTTTCTGCATATAAGGATGAAACTAGGGATCATTGATCCTAGTGAGGTATGATCTTTGATTCTTTCATAGGACACTTCTGGTGTTTGCAGTTGTTTTCCAGTTAAATCGATTTGGGAATCGATTACCAGCATGGTAAATGGTTTACAAAATCGATTTGGGAATCGATTGCTTTGGCCCCAGAATTCAAAGTTCAGAAAATTTTTTTTAACTTGCCCAAGCGTCGATTGGGAAATCGAATAGTTCTTCTTTCAACGTTAAAACAATCGATTTGGACATCGATTAAGTAAATCTGGAAATCGACTTGGGAATCGATTTACAATATGACCGTTGTGACTAGCCGTTGTATGTAATAATTACTAAATCGATTGACATTACTAGTAACGGTAACCTAATCGATTTGGGAATCGATTTACACGGTTAAGGGTTTAAATAGGAACAGTTATCAATCGATTTCTGCACTTCAATTCTCCAGATTTCACTAATTTTCTTTGTCTGCTTCATCTCTCTATTTCTGCAATTGTTATTTGATACTGTCTACATTCAATCTACTTCAATCTACGATTATGGCACGAGTTAAACAAACCCAGGCACGCACTCCCTCACCTTCATCATCTTCAACCAGTGAAACCCCTTCACCACCACCCACTTTAACCAAAAGAGTACCCATTCCCACACATAAGATTCTTGCCAAAGACAAAGGCAAGGCACCTGCTGCTATTCAAGAGAAACCTAAAAAGAGAAAGGAACCCCCAACGCAAAACTCATGGCTGATGCCATGAAGGAAATCTCACAATAGAGGAAGAAGAAACCAATTTCTTCACCCCTCCCAAGAAAGCTCCTGCATCCAAGGAAAAAGATGCAGAACCTTTTATACCATCAGACTTTCTGAAGAGAAAAATCCATGAGGGTCGGACTCTGGATTTTGCCTACTTTGATACAGACGGTTTTACGTTTCAGAACCATATGAGATTTCACGGTCTTGAGAGCTTTCTTTCTTCTACTCTTGACAGTTATCCACGTTTGATAAGGGAATTTTATTCAATGTTTAAGCCGACTGAAGAAGGTTTTAAGGCTCAGGTTAAAGGGAAAAGGATTGCTATGTCCTTTGATGATTTTTCTACCTTATCATGATTGCCATTTCACGGGAAATCTATCGACGATAGTTCTGAAGATGATACGGCTGACGAAGGATGGGAAGAATCGGTTGACAGGCACACTGCAGTTAAGGACATGATGATTGATGGTTTTGTGGAAACCATTTCATTACCTATCGGTCAAATGAAGGTCCAACATCGTATGTTGATGTACACGCTGACTCGGATGCTTGTTCCACGTTCAGGTAACCATGCAGTAGTTCAGAAGTTGGATATACTACTGTTATGGGGTTTATCAAAGGAGCTCAGGAGGAGATGGGCATGGATTGTGCTAAGGCACATGCTGGAAGCTTCACAGAGCAAGCTTATGCTACCTTATCCACAGCTGATTACCAAGATTCTGAAACACTTCAAGGTTTCGTTTGTTAATGAAGAATCTGCAAAGACCACTCTAATATTTGGAGAATCAATTGTAAATCAAATGCAATTGAAAAGGTTACATGGTATTTGGATAAAACCTCAGCCTACTGTTGAACCAGCACAACCTCAGCCACAACCTCAGCCTCAACCAGCTACTGAAACAGCCCCTCCTGAATTTGTTGCAAAGATAATGGAATTCATAGAAGCTCAGATGGCACACAATGCCAAGGTGCTAGATTCACAACCCAGAATGGAAGCAAATTTGAGGACTCTCCAGGCATCCCTGAATTCAGTTGTTCAGGATGTGGATGCTATTCAAGCACACTTAGGCATCAAGCTGTCATTTGAAGACATCGCAGACACCGGTCGTCAAGCAACAGAGGAACCTAACCCAACTTCCCTAGATCACCCTGCGACTCACGTTGAGGAGACACCTGCTGAGGTTAATACAACGGTCTCTGCCTCTCCCTTAGATAATAGTGAGGACCAGCCTAGTTTAGGAGATTAGGAGTTTAGGATCTGTGTTGTTTTGTTATGACTTGATGTATTCACTTCATCTATATCTATAATGCATTAGAACGTTTATTCCATCTCTCTCTGAATTCATTTGTTTGATATGCTCATTTATTGCTCTGATACACAATGTTTTATGATTTCAATCCCCAGTGCTTATGTTTATTAACATAGGGGGAGGAAATTTTTTCTGCCTTTTTGCCTTAACTGACAAAGGGGGAGATTAAAAAATTATAACTTGCTTATGACTGCTGCTGCATATTTTTGATGCTCTGATACTCTGCTCTGATAAGAATGAATTATTAAAATGCTTTGATTTATGATAAATAGCATGTGTACTGTTATGCTCGGATGCTCTGATACTCTGATTTTATAATCTGATAATGGTACATATGATGCTATGAAATGTTGTTAATATAATGTCTTGAAATGCTCAACTCAAGTTAAAATTGTATGATTGTCACTTATGCAAAAATGGGGAGATTGTTGGACTTTAGTCCTTTGAATCCTAATTTTGACATAATTAACAAACATACAATGTTCATACATCATATAATAAATCTAACATTTTAATTGAGCAAGATTTCAGGAACAACAACTCAACCCTACACAATTGAGACAAATTGCTTGGAACTCAAGAAATCAACAAAAGTTGAATATTCACTGAGTAAATCGATTGGGAAATTGATTTCATAAATAGGGTTGTAAGGAATCTAACTGTTTGTGGGTGTATAATCGATTAGGCAATCGACTGGCATAATTAGAAATGAAAATTGCACAAGTCATTGGCAACCTGTTTTACAGGCTAATCGATTGGTAAATCGATTGTACACATCACAAAGTAAAACTGATTGAAACAAATCGATTGGGAAATCGATTGAACAAGTCACAGTGAAGATCCAATTTCTGGGGTAATCGATTGGCAAATCGATTGCTTAGATAATATTTGAAAAATAACTTGACTTGTGACAAACACAATCGATTGGACAATCTATTGTGAGAATTTCAATCATGTTAAGTTTGGTTTGAATCGATTGAACTAAACATCTGGTAAGAACTTTTCAGGCAAATACTACCAAATTGATTGGCACTTCGATTAATATGAAAATAGCTAAGTCACTGACTTAAGCTCAATCGATTGGCAAATCGATTGCAAGAAAAGTTTTGAAATCACAGTGAACTTGAAGATTGTGGCCAAATTGATTCTGAGTATTTGTAAATCGATTATGAGACTTAGTAAATCGATTATGTAATCGATTGGTGTGATTTTTATTAAAACAAAACACCTGACATCGATTATGCAATCGATTCATATAAGTCTGAACATAATTTACTGAAAAGAGTTTTTAAAAGAATCGATTGGCTTATGTAGTTTCAAGATTCAAGAAAAACAAGACTCGCGATAATCGATTGGCAAATCGATTAGACCTGTTTTATAACTTTAATGAATCGATTGGTAAATCGATTGATTAGTTGATTTTCAAAAACTATATAAACTGTTTTCAATCATTCTCTCAAAAGCACATGTAAACACTTGAAAAACATCTTGAATATACTTCAGAATACTGAAGAACTCTTAAGAACATATTGTTAACATTCTGATATTGCTTTTTCAGATTAAAGCCAAAAAGATTATCCATAATCATTGAGAGAGCTGAAAACGTTTTCTTGAGAGAAAAGACAATGTTCTCATAAACAACCATTGAATAACCAGATTTGTGTGTGATACATTGATCAAGATTGAAGACACTTTTGTACTTCTTTTATTTTGCTTGTAATAAATTCTTTGTAAAGAAACGACTGCGAAAAATCCAGCTAGAAACTGGTGGCGATCTTCTTGGGTGAGAGGCCTCATCAAGAAGGAGCTTGACTTGATTTTGTGTGAGTCTGCCGAGTGACTACAAGGATCAAGGGGTTAAGCAATAGGAAAGAGATTGTGTTAGATAGATAGGTTTCGAGGAAACTGGACAATCTATAAACAAGTCACAATTCTTTCTATTGGAGAAAAAGCTGAAATCTAGTTGGATTGTCAAGACTGGATGTAGGTTGTCTCGTTGACAACTGAACCAGGATAAACCTTGGTGCATTATATCCCTTATCCTTTTACTTTTGATTGTTAATCTTGTATGCCGCATTAATTCCGTTGTGTGTATAAATCTGAATAAATCTTGCATCGTATGATTGTATGTTCAATCTTAATTGTATGCTAGACGTATTCGATTTTCTATATTGCTTTAATTTGTTAAAGACTGATATATTCTGATTATTTTGAGGTCATAATAATCAACATTAAATGCCAATGAGACTTTCTAAAGAAGAATATCATAATTTCTTTTTTTGAAACAAGAAATTTTTTGATGCAGTCTTGCGTTTTTGCTTTGATTTTTATTTTTTATTTTTTTATATCATGGTCTTTATACTTGATCTTCATGTTATTCTTACGAATTCTTCATTCAAGACAATTTTTTTACCGAATTTGTTTACTGGGAGCTTTTGTTGAAATCCCACTTAGGCTGATTTTTTGTTGCTAAAATGTCAAACATATATGTTCATCTAACAAAACTTTAACATTATAAATTTTGATTCATCTACCATTTGTTCAATTGAAGAAGAGGAACCGTTGGTGGCGATATATGGTTTTTGCTAGAGCTTTAAAACAATACTTATTTTTCAAGAAAATAAGTTAAATGCTACAAATTGTTCAATTTTGGAAATTTTGGAGAAAGTTGTATAGTTGATGATTGTACAATTCATGCACGTCTATTTTGTGGCCTTGGTTAAGGAATATGCACTTATAGGAACTTCGAGTATTGCATCCTCAGAGTGAATTTGTTGCACCATTATACATGGTTGTAAGTCTTTTCCTGTATGTGATGGACGTCATCTATCAATGAAAAATGGTTGAAAAAATAAATCATGATTCATCTAATTTTTTTTAAAGAAAACTTTGAAAATCAAATAGAAATTAGAAAAGTAGAAGTGCTTCAATGAAACATTGATGAAAATTTTCTCAACCAAAAAAAAAAAAAAAAAAGAGAGAGAAATAATATAACTGAATAATTACTCTTTGATATCATATTACGATTTTTTAATTCAATCATTAATAAGAAAGAAATGAATAAAAGATAAACTGAATATTATTGATAAGATGAGATAATAGAATTACAAGGATTAGATAGACTTATATAATCAATTAGATAAACAACTAACTAGTTAGTGTAACTAACTAATTTAACTAATTAACTAACATATACAATAGAAACCAGGCTTTTGTACCAGGCACCCCCCCAATTTGACCTGCCACCCTCCCAGTATTTTTTAAAGACTAAAATACCCCTTTGTAAAACAGTATAATATTATTCTAAAAATTACCATTCAGATTTCACACCCCACCACTTTCGAAAATTTAGAAAAAAAATGTTGGATTCGAAAGTTTAAAATTTTCGAAATGAATTTTAGTAAGTTACTCGAAACTTTTGCTATTTTAAAACCTTCGAAATGCAGTTTATTTCAAAAAAGACAAATTTTCGAAACTTTGGATAAATGCCAAATTTTCGAAATAGACAGTATTCAAAATAATTCAATAAATATATTTAAATAAACAATTAATTAAATCAACTTAAACAACTAATTGAATAAATAAATTTAAACAAACAACAAATTAAATAAACTTAATTAAATAACCTTAAACAAATATTTGAATAAAATAAATTTAAATCAACTTAAACAAATATTTGAATAAATAAATTTAAATAAATTTAACTAAACAATTAATTATATATAAATTTAACTAAACAATTAATTAAATAAACTTAATTTAATATTTAAATATATAAATTTAAATAAACAATTAAATATATAATTGAATAAATATATTTCAATAAACACTTGAATTAAATAGACTTAAAATGCCTCAAATTGAAATATACCTCTCCTTCCCATAGCCGCCGAGCCACGTGGTGCTCATACTGTGTCAACACATGTCTCAACATAGGTCCTCCGGGGAATCCAGCATCATCAGCATGTTCCATCTGAGGCTCAGGGACATCCTCCTCCAACTGAGGCTCAGAGACATGGTCCTCCATCTGAGGCTCAGGGACATCCTCCTCCATCTGAGGCTCACGGACATCCTCCTCCATCTGAGGCTCAGGGACATCATCATGGATGTCTTATCTTCGACGATGATGCCTAATTTGACGATTTGCTTCGTTTCGTCGTCTATTTGATGCTGTTGGTGGAATTCTCTCAACACCATCACCACCTCTATCACCACCTACAATATTGCGAATAATTTGGCCGAAAGCACCTCTCATCCTAGGCACTGCAACATATAAATATATAAATATTAAAAAAAATTATAAACAATAAAAAATCAATGTAACAATATATAAATAATATATTAATAATATTATAAATGTAATAATATATAAATAATATGTCCCATTTCGTTTCAAAAAATTATAAATAATATATAAAAGCACGTTTCGAACCTTTCCCAGGTCCAAACCTTCGAAAGTGTGTTTCGAGACTTTCCCAGATCCAAACTTTCGAAATTAGGTTTCGAAACTTTCCCAGAACATTTCGAAAGTTTCCCTGGCCTTGCATTTCGAAGATTTCAAATTCAAGAAACTTTCGAAAGTTTCTTGTTTCGAAGATTTCAAAATATTCGAGGAATGCATTTCGAAGGTTTCAAATTCAAGGAAACTTTCGAAACTTTCTTCTGTTTCGAATCTTACAAATGCATTTCGAAAGTTTCAAAAATTGCAAATTTTCGAAAGGAAACTTACTTTTGCGTTTCGAATCTTTGAGATATTCGAAGGTTGGGTTGAATCTGGATCGAATATTTGAAATTTTCGAATGATTTGGTGAAAAGTGTGGGTAAAATTTTATTTTGGTTTTTATATATGTAATAGAGGGTAAAATTGTCTTTTAATCATAACTGGGGGGGTGGCAGGTCAAATTGGGGGGGTGCCTGGTACAAAACTCTAGAAACCATGGTTTATATTATCAGGACCAACAACCCATTCAAAGGTGGCCCTGAAATTAGGTCC
>PGWS01018627.1:0-25432 GCA_002896235.1 Cicer reticulatum
ATTTGCCAATCGATTATCGCGGGTCTTGTTTTTCTTGAATCTTGAGACTACATAAGCCAATTGATTTATCAATCGATTCTTTAAACAAACTCTTTTCAATGATTTATGTTAAGACTTATATGCATCGATTTCATAATCGATTGCAGGTGTTTTGTCCAAAGTAAAAATCACACCAATCGATTATTTAATCGATTTATTAAGTCTCATAATCGATTTTACAAATACTCAAAATCGATTATGGCTACAAGCTCAAAGTTCACTGTGATTCAAAAAGGTTCCTTTTCAACCGATTTGCAATAGATTGTGTTCCAAGACAGTGACTTAGTTATTTTGATGTAATCGGACGTCAATCGATTTGGTAGTATTGCCTGAAAAGTTCTTACCTGATGTTAGTTGCAATCGAGTTCCCAATCGATGCAACTCAAACTTAACATGATTGAATCACACAATAGATTGTCCAATCGATTGTGTTTGTCACAGGTCAAGTTATTTTTCAAATATTCCTAAGCAATCGATTTGCCAATCGATTACCCTAAAAATTGGATTCTCACTGTGACTTGATCAATCGATTTGCCAGTCGATTGGTTTCAACCAGTTTTACTTTGTGATGTGTACAATCGATTATCCTGTAAAACAGGGTGCCACTGACTTGTGCAATTTTCATTTCTAATTGTGCCAGTCGATTGCCTAATCGATTATACAATCACAAACAGTTGTGTTTCCTTACACCCTTGTTATGAAATCGATTGCCCAATCGTTTTACTCAGTCAATGATCAACTTTTGTTGATTTCTTGTGTTCCAAGCAATTTGTATCAAGTGTGTAGGATTGAATTGTTGTTCCTGAAATCTTGCTCAATTAAAATGTTAGATTTATCATATGATGTATGAACATTGTATGTTTGTTAATTATGTCAAAATTAGGATTCAAAGGACTAAAGTCCAACAATCTCCCCCTTTTTGCATAAGTGACAATCATACAATTTTAACTTGAGTTGAGCATTCAAGACATAATATTTTACAACATTTTATAGCATATATGTACCATTATCATATCATAGAAACAGAAGTATCAGCGGCATCTTAGCATACAGTACACATGCTATTTATCAAAATCAGATCATATTTACATTAAAAAAAAATTTACAGTCAAAATCAGAGCAAAGTAATCAGAGCAAATAAATGCAACAAATAAATGCCAAGTTATTAATTTTTCTCCCACTTTGTCAGTTAAGGCAAAAAGGCAGAACAAAAATATCTCCCCCTATGTTAAAGAACATAAGCAATGGGGATTGAAATCATAAAACAGTGTATCAGAGCAATAATGAGCCATATAAAAAAGGATTAAGACAAATGAATTCAGAGAGTGATGAGATAAACGTTGATAGTTCATAAGATATAGATCAAATGAGTACAACAATCATAGCAAAATAGCACAGACATCCTAAACTCCTAATCTCCTAGTCTAGGCTGCCTCGTCCTCACTATTAACTACGGAGAGCAGAGACCGCTGTATTACCCTCAGCAGGTGTCTCCTCAACGTGAGTCTCAGGGTGATCTAGGGGAGTTGGGTTTTTAGGTTCCTCTGCTGCTTGACGACCGATGTCTTGCAAGTCTTCAAATGACAGGTTGATTCCAAGTGAGCTTGAATCGCATCCACATCCTGAACAACCGAATTCAAGATGCCTGGAGATCCTTAAGTTAGCTTCCATTGACTCTGGACTGTGATTCTAGCATCTGGCAGCTGTGCCATCTGAGCTTCTATGAATTCCATTATCTTAGCAACAAAATCACGGAGGGGTGTGTGGCATGTAGCAGGTTGAGGGTTGTGGTTGTGGCTGAAGTTGTGCTGTTCAACAGTAGCCTGAGGTCTTATCCAATACCATGTAACCTTTTCAATTGCATTTGATTGACAATTGATTCTCCAAATATCAGAGTGGTTTTGCAGATTCTCATTAACAACGAGACCTTGAAATGTTTAAGAATCTTGGTAATTAGCTGTGGAAAGGCAACATAAGCTTGCTCTGTGAAGCTTCCAGCATGTGCCTTAGCACAATCCATGCCCAGCTCATCCTGAGCTCTTTTGATAAACCCCATAACAGTAGTATGTCCAATTTCTGAACTACTGCATGGTTGCCTGAACGAGGTACAGAGCATCCTGGTCAGCGTGTACATCAACATCCCGATGTTGGACCTTCATTTGACCGATAGGTAAAGAAATGGTTTCCACAAAACCATCAATCATCAGGTCCTTTACTGCAACATGCCTGTCAACAGATTCTTCCCAACCTTCGTCAGCCGTATCAGCTTCAGAACTGCCGTCGATAGATTTTCCGTAAAAAGGAAATCTGATAAGGTAGAAAAATCATCAAAAGACATAGCAATCCTTTTTACCTTTGATTTGAGCCTTAAAACCTTCGTCTGTCAGTTTAAACGTAGAATAAAATTCCCTTATCAAACGTGGATAATTGTCGAGTGTAGAAGATAGAAAGCTCTCAAGACCATGAAATCGCAGATGATTTTGAAACGTAAAACCGTCAGTATCAAAGTATGCAAAATCCAGAGTTCTACCCTCATGGATTTTTCTCTTCAGAAAATCTGATGCTATAGAAGGTTCAGCATCTTTTTCCTTTGATGCGGGTACTTTCTTTGCAGGGGGTGAGGAAAACAGGTTTTCTTCTTCCTCTTTTGTGAAATTACCTTCATGGCATCAGCCATGAGTTTTTCCGTTGGGGGTTCCTTTCGCTTTTTAGGCTTCTCTTGAATAGGAGCAGGTGCCTTGCCTTTGTCTTTGGCAAGTATTTTATGTGTAGGTATGGTACTCTTTTTGTTAGAGTGGGTGGTGGTGAAGGGGTCTCACTTGTTGAAGATGATGAAGGTGAAGGAGTGCGTGCCTGGGTTTGTTTTACTCGTGCCATGCTCGTATATTGAAGTAGATAGATTGTAGATTGAGTGTAGATAGCAACAAAATAACAATAGTAGAGACAGAAGGATGAATCAGACAGAGAAAATTAGTGAAAACTGAAGAAATGCAGTGCAGAAATCGATTGAGAACTGTTGCTATTTAAACCCTTAATCGTATAAATCGATTTCCAAATCGATTAGGTTACCGTTGCTGGTAATGTCAATCGATTTAGTAATTATTACTCATAACGGCTAGTCACAACGGTCATATTTCAAATCGATTTCCAAATCGAATTCCAGTTTTACTTAATCGATGTCCAAATCGATTGTCTTAACGTTAAAAGAAGAACTAGTCGATTTCCCAATCGACGCTCGGGCAAGTTAAAAAAAAATTTCTGAACTTTGAATTCTGGGGCCAACGCAATCGATTCCCAAATCGATTTTATAAACCATTTACCATGATGGTAATCGATTTCCAAATCGATTTAACTGGAGATACAACTGCAAACACCAGAAATTAAAAAAAATCAACGATCATACCTCACTAGGATCAATGATCCCTAGTTTCATCCTTATATACAGAAAACATTCTCTTGGTAAAGCTTTTGTGAAGATGTCAGCTAACTGTTCGGCAGTGTTAACATACTCAAGCTTAATGATTCCATTTTGAAAGTGATCTCTTATAAAATGATGTCTTACTTCAATGTGTTTGGTCCTGGAGTGCATTACTGGATTCTTGGTTATACTTATTGCACTTGTGTTATCACACATGATAGGTACTATTCCCAAATCAACACCAAAGTCCAATAAGTGTTGTTTCATCCAAAGTATCTGAGCACAACAGCTCCCAGCTGCAATATATTCAGCTTCAGCAGTTGATAAAGCGATGCTTGTCTGTTTCTTACTAAACCATGACACAAGAGAGTTTCCAAGTAAATGACAAGTTCCTGAGGTACTTTTCATGTCGAGTTTACATCCGGCAAAGTCTGAATCTGAGTAACCAACTAAAGTACAAGTTGATCCTTTTGGATACCACAATCCAAGACTCTTAGTTCCTACCAAGTATCTGAAAATTCTCTTAACTGCACTGAAGTGAGATTCCTTTGGATTTTGATTGATACCTTGCACACATACAAACACTGAACATGATGTCTGGTCGGCTTGCTGTAAGGTACAGCAGAGATCCTATCATACCACGAAATCTAGTAACATCTACATGTTTACCTTTCTCATCTCGGTCTAAGAAATTTCCTTGACTCATGGGTGTATCAATGGATTTAAGATTTTCAAAGTTAAATTTCTTTATCAAATCAGAACAGTATTTAGATTGACTAATGAAAATGCCTTGCTTGCTTTGGTTAATTTGAAATCCCAAGAAATATGACAGTTCACCCATCATTGACATTTCAAAATTTACCTTTCATCAAATTTTCAAATGCTTTGCACAGTTTATTATTTGTAGATCCAAATATTATGTCATCAACATATATTTGGACAAGCAAGATATCATTTCCAGTAGTTTTTGTGAAAAGGGTCTTGTCAACATTTCCTCTTAAAAAGTTTTGTTGAATAAGGAAATTGCTGAGCTTCTCATACCAAGCTCTTGGAGCTTGTTTTAACCCATAGAGGGCCTTTGAGAGCTTATACACATGATTAGGAAAATCAGGATTTTCAAAACCAGGTGTTTGGCTAACAAAAACTTCCTCTTGAAGGTCACCATTGAGAAAGGCACTTTTCACATCCATTTGATAAAGATTAAAGTCCATTATACAGGCATAAGCCAATAAAATTCTTATGGCTTCTAATCTAGCTACAGGGGCATAGGTTTCATCAAAATCTATTCCCTCCTCTTGACTATAACCCTTGGCTACTAGTCTAGCTTTGTTCCTTGTTATCACACCATTCTCATCCAACTTGTTTCTGAACACACATCTGGTTCTATGACATGCTTACCCTCTGGCCTAGGTACTAAACTCCACACCTTGTTTCTCTCAAACTGGTTTAACTCCTCTTGCATAGCAAGTATCCACTCACTATCTAACAGGGCTTCCTTAATGTTCTTAGGTTCAATCTGAGATACAAAGGCTGTAAAGTTACAAAACTGACTAAGGTTTCTCCTAGTTGCAACACCTTTAGAGATATCGCCTATAATGTTGTCTAAAGGGTGGTTTCTGTTGAACTTCCATTCCTTAGGCAACTCCCTGGTTTCTATAGGTTCTACAAGGTCTGATCTAGTTGGAGGGTCAACTATAGGTTGTTCTAGTGGTTCAGATTCTACAACTTCGTCCAAAAAGTCATCAACCTTAGAAGGAGTTTTGTTCAAGTTTTCTGTAAATAATTCATCAAACTTTACATGAACTGACTCTTCTATGGTCTTTGTTCTTTTGTTGTAGATTCTATAGGCCTTACTAGTTTGGGAATATCCTAAAAAGATACCTTCATCTGCCTTAGGGTCAAACTTTCCTAGGTGTTCTTTGCCATTGTTCAACACAAAGCACTTACAACCAAAGATTCTAAAGTAGGAAAGGTTTGGTTTTCTACCCTTGTAAAGCTCATAGGGTGTTTTCCTAAGCAGGGGCCTAATGAGAACTCTATTGACAACATGAGTGGTTGTACTAATTGCATCTGCCCAAAAGTACTTAGGTAGGTTGGAGTCCTTAAGCATGGTCCTAGCTAACTCTTCTAGGGATCTATTTTTCCTCTCCACTACCCCATTCTGCTGTGGTGTCCTAGGGGCAGAATATATGTGGTTGATTCCATGTAGTTCACAATAATTTTGAAAAGCATCATTTTGGAATTTCACCTCCATGATCACTTTTTATTGAAACAATTTTCTGGTCATTCTCATTTTGAACTAAAGCAGCAAATTTCTTAAAAATTGAGAATGTATCACTCTTATGAGCCAGAAAGTAAGTCCATGTGAACCTTGAGTAATCATCAACCAGCACATATCCATACAGGTTTCCACCTAAACTCTTAACTTGGGCAGGTCCAAAAAGGTCCATGTGAACTAGCTGCAAAACTCTATTTGTTCTAACCAAATCTATAGAGGGAAAGGGAGTCTTAACCAGTTTACTTTTCTCACATGAATCACACAGTCTATCCTTAGAAAACTTTCTATTTGGTAGACCTAAGACTAGTTGTTTGCTAACAAGTTTATTCAAATGATTTATATGTATGTGAGCTATTCTTTTATGCCAAAGCCATGTTTCATCTGAATTAGACAACAAGCAGCATATAGCACTTGGTACAGAATTGAAATCTAACATGTAAATGTTATTAATTCTGTCACCAACTAGCTTTATGTGTTTGTCATCATTATGCTCAATAATGCAAGATTGTGATGAAAAACTTACTTGAAAACCTTTATCACACAGCTGACTTATACTCAGCAAGTTGTGTTTCAATCCTTCAACGTATAACACATTTTGATTACTGCAGTTGACTCATTGCCTATGTCACCAATTCCAATAATCTTTCCTCTGTTGTTGTCACCATATTTGACAAAGCCTCCTTCCTTTAATGTCAAGGACAGGAATTTGGATTTGTCACCTGTCATGTGCTTTGAGCATCCGCTATCTAAATACCATGAATGCTTAGTGGATGTCAAGCACACCTGCAACATAGAATCAGAATTTTGTTTTAGGTCCCCAATTTAAATTGGGTCCTGGATGGTTAGTGTCAAACACATATTTCTTTGCTATCCAAACTTGCTTCCATCCTCTATTGGCTAATTTTTTAAATTTGCAATTTGACACAAAATGTCCCTTTCTGCAACAGAGATGACATTTGCCATCAAAGGATGAATGTTTGTTTGGCTTAGTAAAGATGTCATACATACTCTTAGCAATAGCAGATTTTTGACCATGTTTGACATTTCTGGTTTGCATATAACCAATACCATATCTGTTTTTATTTCTTTTAACATGCATATTTGGTGTATATCCTAAACCAGATTTTTCATGAACATGTCTTTGATTGCTAAGTATGACATTCAGTTTATCTTTACTATTAGCAAACTTCAATAAATCAGATTTTAATGATGCAACATTATTCTCAAGTTCAAAGCATTTTGCAGATTTGTCATGTGAATCCTTTTTCAGTTGTTCACATAAATTTTCAATTTCTTTATAGTCATTTTTTCATTTGTTCAAGCATTTTCTTTGTGCTTAACAACTGTTTTATGGAATTCACATAATCATCATGCAGCTCATTGAAAGCTTCTTGTAGCTCATCATAGGTTGGATTAGGTTGTGAACTAACCTCATTTTCTGATTCTGAGTCGGTATTTGCCATGAGACACAGATTCGCTTCTTCTTCATCCGAAGAGGCAGAGGATTCTTCGTTGTCGTTCCATGCAATATAAGCTTTTCTGGTTTTGGTGACTGGTTCCTTGCCTTTTGGTTTTGTAGCTCTATTTTTGTTCTGCAACTTGTAGCATTCTGACTTTATGTGACCAGTTTTACCACATTCACAGCATGTAATTGTCTTGTTGTCACTAGTCTTAGAGCTGGATGGCTTTCTGAATTTGTTGTCTTTCTTCTTCAGAAATTTCTTAAATTTCTTGACAAGCAACCCGATCTCAGGCTCTTCAGTCTCACTGCTTGATTCATATGAGCAGCTTTCTGATTCAGTTTTCGATTGATGGGCTTGGACTTTCAAGGATAATCCTTTCTTTTTCCTGCTTTCCAGTTTTGATTCGTCCAACCGATGCAGTTCCATTTCATGTTCCCTTAGTTTTCCAAATAGTGTTGCTGTTGTCATCTTTGCTAGATCTTTAGATTCAGCTATAGCAGTTATTTTGGGCTGCCATTCTCTGGTTAGAAACCTCATAATCTTTCCGATCTGTTGTTCATTCTCCACCTGTTTTCCCAGTGCATGAAGGTTATTTATCACGTGTATAAATCTCGTCTATAGATCACTTATAGATTCATCTTTCTTCATGCTGAACAATTCGTATTCGTGCATAAGTGTATTTACGCGAGCTCTTTTCACATATGTGGTTCCTTCATGTGTTTCTTGAAGAATGTCCCACATTTCCTTTGCTGATTTGCAGTTTGATACCCTAAAGAATTCTTCTGCACACAGAGCAGATGTTATAATGTGTTCTTAGCTTTAGCATTATAACCTACCTTCTTTTTATCGTCCTCAGACCATTCGGCTCTGGGCTTGGGAATCATCGAGTCATTTGTTCCTGCAATCTTGGGAATGTATGGCCCATTTTCAACATCGTCAAGGATGTCTATGCCACTGGCTTCCAGGAATATCAGCATCCTGTGCTTCTAGTACATATAAGCTGTTCCATTGAATGATGGAGGTCTTGCTAGTGATGCGCCTTCTCCCAGAAAATCAGTTGAGGCCATATTCCTTTTATGAGTTTTACCTCTCGAAAAGTCAAGCTCTAATACCAATTGTTGATTATTATGACCTCGAAATAATCAGAATATATCAGTCTTTAATCAAATTAAAGCAATATTACATATACAACGGAATTAGAATGCGACATACAAGATTAGCAATTAAAAGTAAAAAGATAAAGGATATAATGCACCAAGATTTATCCTGGTTCAGTTGTCAACGAGACAACCTACATCCAGTCCTGACAATCCAACTGGATTTCAGCTTTTTCTCCAATAGAAAGAATTGTGAATTGTTTACAGATTGTCCAGTTTCCTCGAAACCTATCTATCTCTCACAATCTCTTTCCTATTGCTCACCCCTTGATCCTTGTAGTCAATCAGCAAACTCACACAAAATCAAAGTACGGCTCCTTCTTGATGAGGCCTCTCATCCAAAAAGATCGCCACAAGTTTCTAGCTGGATTTCTAATAGTCGTTTTCTTTACAAAGTATTTATTTCAAACAGAATAAAAGAAGTTTTCAATCTTGAACAATGTGTCTTCTCACGAATCTGGTTATTCAATGATGGATTATGAGAACATTGTCTTTTCTCTCAAGAATACTTTTTCAGCTCTCTCAATGATTATGGATAATCTTTTTGGCTTTGATCTGAAAAAGTAATATCAGAATGTTAACAATGTGTTCTATTGTGTTAATGAGAGTTTTTGAGTGTTTATCATTGTTAATGAGAGAATGATTGAAAACAGTTTATATAGTTTCTGAAAAACAACTAATAAATCGATTTGCCAATCGATTCATCAAAGTTATAAAACAGGTCTAATCGATTTGCCAACCGATTATCGCGGGTCTTGTTTTTCTTGAATCTTGAAACTACATAAGCCAATCGATTTGTCAATCGATTCCTTAAACAAACTCTTTTCAGTGAATTATGTTAAGACTTATATGCATCGATTTCATAATCGATTGCAGGTGTTTTGTTCAAAGTAAAAAACACACCAATCGATTACTTAATCGATTTATTAAGTCTCATAATCGATTTTACAAATACCCAGAATCGATTTGGCCACAAGCTCAAAGTTCACTGTGATTTCAAAAAGGTTCTTTTCAATCGATTTGCCAATCGATTGTGTTCAAGACAGTGACTTAGTTATTTTGATGTTAATCGACGTGCCAATCGATTTGGTAGTATTTGCCTGAAAAGTTCTTACCTGATGTTTACTTCAATCGATTTCCCAATCGATTGCAATCAAACTTAACATGATTGAAATTCACACAATAGATTGTCCAATCGATTGTGTTTGTCACAGGTCAAGTTATTTTTCAAATATTTTCTAAGCAATCGATTTGCCAATCGATTACCCTAAAAATTGGATTCTCACTGTGACTTGATCAATCGATTTGCCAGTCGATTGGTTTAAACCAGTTTTACTTTGTGATGTGTACAATCGATTAGCCTGTAAAACAGGGTGCCACTGACTTGTGCAATTTTCATTTCTAATTGTGCCAGTCGATTGCCTAATCGATTATACAATCACAAACAGTTGTGTTTCCTTACACCCTTGTTATGAAATCGATTGCCCAATCGTTTTACTCAGTCAATGATCAAGTTTTTGTTGATTTCTTGTGTTCCAAGCAATTTGTATCAAGTGTGTAGGATTGAATTGTTGTTCCTGAAATCTTGCTCAATTAAAATGTTAGATTTATCATATGATGTATGAACATTGTATGTTTGTTAATTATGTCAAAATTAGGATTCAAAGGACTAAAGTCCAACAGGTCTATTTTTTTCGACGGGTACGAAAGTCGCCCGAAAGTCCAAATGAAATTAAGGACCGGGAGACCATTATAGCATTCTTCCCTAGAATTTATAACTTTGTTTCGGGTTCCGCGCCATATTTCAAACACTTGCCATCGTCTAGTCCGAAAATACAGATGTTGGTCCATTATCGTCGATGGCTACGAAAGTTGCCCGAAAAGTCCAAATAAAATCGAGGACAGGGAGACCATTATAGAATTCTTGTTCTAAATTTATAATTGTGTTTCGGGTCCCCGTTAGATTTGAAACACTAGCCATCGTCTTGTTCGAAAATACGAATTTCGATCCGTTTTAGTCGGGTGGTACAAAAATAACACAAAAACTCCAGATTAAACTGAGGGCCCGAAGACCATTATAGCATTCTTCTCCAAAATTTATAACTGTGTTTCAGGTTACGCGCCAGATTTCAAACACTAGCCATCGTGTGGTCCGAAAATACGATTTTCGGTCCATTTTTGTCGGGTGGTACCAAAATCTCCCGAAAAGACCAGATGAAATCAAGGACCAGGAGACCCTTATAGCATTCATCTCCTACATTTATAACTCGATTTCGGGTTCTGCGTTAGATTTCAAACACTAACCATCGTTTGGTCTGAAACGACGGACTTTGGTCCATTTTTGTTAGGTGGTACGAAAATCGCCTGAAAAGTCCAAATGAAATCGAGGACAGGGAGACCCTTATAGCATTCTTCTCCAAAATTTATAATTGTGTCTCGGGTTCCGCGCAGATTTCCAACACTAGCCATCGCCTGGTCTGAAAATACTGATTTTGGTCCTTTTTTGTCGGGGTACGAAAATCGGCCGAAAAGTCCACATGAAATCGAGGACTATAAGACTTTTATTATAGCATTCTTCTCATGAACTTACAAATGTGTTTCAGATTCCGCGTCTGATGTCAAACATTGGCCATCGTCTGTTCCGAAAATACAGAATTTGGTCCATTATCATCGATGGGTACGAAAATCGCCTGAAAATTCCAAATGAAATTGGGGGACCAAATGGCCCTTATAGAATTCTTCTTCTAAACTTATAATTGTTAATCGGTCCATTTTAGTCGGGTGGTACGAAAATAACCCTAAAAGTCCATATGAAATCGAGGACCAGGAGACCATTATAGCATTCTTCTACAAAATTTATAATTGTGTTTCGGGTTCCGCGTCAGATGTCAAACATTAGCCATCTTCTGGTCCTAAAATACGGTTTTCGGTCTATTTTTGTCGTGTGGTACAAAAATTGCCCGAAAAGACCAGAGGAAATCGAGGACCAGGAAACCCTTATAGCATTCTTCTCCAAAATTTATTATTGTGTTTCGGGTTCTGCATCAGAATTCAAACACTAACCATCGGTCGATTTTTGTCTGGTGATACAAAAATCGCCTGAAAAATCTAGATGAAATCGAGAACCAGGAGACCCTTATAGCATTCTTCTCCTAAATTTATAACTGTGTTTCGGGTTCTTTGCTTATATTTCAAACACTAACCATCATTTGGCCCGAAACTACGGACTATGGTCCATTTTTGTTGGGTGGTACAAAAATTTCCCAAAAAGTCCATATGAAATCGAGTACCGGGAGACCCTTATAGCATTCTTCTCCAAAATTTATAACTGTGTTCGGGTTCTGCGCCAGATCTCAAACACTAGCCATCGTCTAGTCTGAAAATATTGATTTTGGTCCTTTTTAGTCGAGGGGTACGAAAATCACCTGAAACGTCCAGATGAAATCGAAGACTGAGAGTCCCTTATATCATTTTTCTTCTAATTTATAATTTTCTTTCGGGTTCCGCGACATATTTCATACACTAGCAATCGTCTTGTTCGAAAATACCGATTTCAGTCCATTTAAGTCCGGTGGTACGAAAATAGCTCAAAAAGTCCCGATGAAATTGGGGACCAAGAGACCCTTATAACATTCTTCTGCAAAATTTATTACTGTGTTTCGGGTTGCGTGTCAGATTCTAAAGACAAACCATCGTTCTGTTTGAAAATACAGATTTTGGTCCATTTTAGTCGGGTGGTACGAAAATCGTCCATAAAATCTAGATGAAATCGAGGTCCTGAAGACCCTTATAGCATTCTTCTCCAAAATTTATAATTGTGTTTCAGGTTACACGTCCAATTTCGAACACTAGCCATAATCTTTTTTGAAGATACGAATTTAGGTCTATTTTAGTCAAGTGGTATGAAAATCGCCCGAAAATTCCAGATGAAATCGAGGACATGGAGACCCTTATAGCATTCTTCTCCATAATTTATAACTGTGTTTCGGGTTTCGGGCCAGATTTCAAGCACTAACTATCGTTTTGTTCGAAAATACGAATTTCGGTCCATTTTATAAATGTGTTTCGGTTTCTGCGTCAGAATTCAAACATTATCCATCGTCTTGTTCGAAAATACGGATTTCGGTCCATTTTTGTCGGGTGGTACGAAAATCGCCCCTAAAGACCAGATGAAATCGAGGACCGGAAAACCCTTATAGTATTCTTCTCCAAAAAGATTAACTGTGTTTCAGGTTTTGCCTCAGATTTCAAGCACTAGCCATGGTATGGTCCGAAAAATACGAATTTCGGTCTATTTTAGCCGGATGGTACGAAAATTGCCAGAAAAATCCACATCAAATCGAGGACCTGGGGACCCTTATAGACTTCTTCTCCAAAATTTATAACTGTGTTTTGTGTTTCGTGTCAAATTTCAAATCCTAGCCATTGTCTAGTCCGAAAATACGAATTTCTGTCCACTTTGGTCGGGTGGTACGAACATTGCCCGAAAAGTCCAAATGAAATCGAGGACCGGGCGACCCTTATATCATTCTTCTCCAAAGTTTATAATTGTGTTTCAGGTTCCGCATCAAAATAAGAGCACAAGCCATCGTCTTGTTCAAAAATACGGATTTGGGTCCATTTTAGTGGGGTGGCACGAAAATCGCCAGAAAGTCCAGATGAAATCGAGGACCAGGAGAACCTTAAAGCACTATTCTCCTAAATTCATAAATGTATTTTAGATTTCATATAATACCTCTAGTTTTGATACAAAAGTCCTGATAATATCTTAACAACGTCATGTTTTGTCTGGTGGTACGAAAATTACCCGAAAAGTCTAGATGAAATCAAGACCGGGAATCCATTATAGCATTGTTGTCCTAAATTTATAACAATATTTCATGTTCCGCGTCATATTTTAAACACTAGCCCTCTTCTGCTATGAAAATACAGATTACGGTCCATTTTTGTTAGGTGTTACGAAAATCGACCCAAAAGTACAAATGAAATCGAGACCCGGGAAACCCTTATAGCATTCTTCTTCTTAATATATAACCGTGTTTCGGGTTCCGTGTCAAATTTCAAACACTAGCCATCGTCTAGTCCAGAAATACATATTTTTTGTCAATTTTGGTTGTTGAGGGGTATGAAACTCGCCCGAAAAGTCTATATGAAATCGAGGACCGCGATACCCTTTTACATTCTTCTTCTAAATTTAAAACCTTGTTTCGGGTTACACAGAAGATTTCAAACACTAGCCATCGTCTTTTTCGAAAATATGGATTTCCGCCCCACTTAGTCGGGTGGTTCGAAAATTGCCTGAAATGTCTAGATGAAATCGAGGACAGGGAGACTCTTATAACATTCTTCACCAAAATTTATAAATGTGTTTCTGGTTCCGCGTTAGATTTTAAACACTATCCATCGTCTTGTTCGAAGATATGGATTTCGGTCCATTTTTGTCGCATGCTACAAAACTCGCCCAAAAAGTCTAGATGAAATCGAGGACCTAGAGACCCTTATAGCATTATTCTCCAATATATATAACAGTGTTTCAAGTACCGTGCATATTTCAAACATTAGCCATCGTATGATCAGAAAATACAGATATTGGTCAATTAGTGTCGAGGGGTACAAAAATCGCCCGAAAAGTCCAAATGAAATCGAAGACCCAGAGACCCTTATAGCATTCTTTGTCTAAATTTATAAATGTGTTTCGGGTTCCACGTCAGATTGCAAACATTATTCATCATCTTGTTCGAAAATACGTATATCGGTCCATTTTAGTTGGGTGGCACGAAAATTGCTCGAAAAGTCCAAACGAAACCGAGGACCATAAGTCTCTTATAGCATTCTTCTCCTAAATATATAGTTGTGTTTCGGGTTCCGCGTCATATTTCAAATACTATCCATCGTTTTGTTCGAAAATACGGATTTCGTCCATTTTTGTTGGGTGGTACGAAAATCACCCCAAAAGTTCAGATGAAATCAACGACCGAGAGATCCTTATAGCCTTCTTCTTCTAAATTTATAACTGTGATTCGAGTTCCGCAATAGATTTCAAATACTAGCCATCATCTTGTTCAAAAATACAGATATCGGTTAATTTTAGTCAAGTGGTACGAAAATCTCCCGAAATGTCCAGATGTAATCGAGGAGTAGGAGACTCTTATAGCATTCTTCTCCTAAATTTAGAACCCATCGTCTGGTCTGAAAATACAGATTTCCGTCAATTTTTGTCGGGTGGTAAGAAACTCGCCCGAAAAGTTCAGATGAAATCGAGGACCTATAGTCCCTTACAGGATTCTTCTTTTAATTTATAACTGTGTTTCAGTTTCCGGATCTGATTTCAAACACTAGACATCATCTTGTTCAAAAATACGGATTGATCCATTTTAGTCGGGTGGTACAAAAAGCCCCCGAAATGTCCAGATGAAATCGAGGACCAAGAGACTCTTATAGCATGCTTCTCTTAAATTTATAATTGTGTTTCAGGTTCTGAGTCAGATTTCAAAAACTATCCATCGTCTTGCTCGAAAATACGGATTTCGGTCCATTTTTGTCAGGTGGTACAAAAATTTGCGAATAGTCGAGATGAAATCGAGGACCGGGAGACCCTTATAGAATTCTTCTCCTAAATATATAACACGTATTCGGGTTCCGTATCAGATTTCAAACACTACCCATTGCCTGGTTCGAAAATACAGATTTTGGTCCACTTTTGTAGAGGGATACAAAAATCTCCCAAAAATTCCAGATGAAATCGAGGACCGACAGACCCTTATAGCATTGTTCTTATAAATTTGTAACTATGTTGTGGGTTCTGTGCAGATTTCAAACACTAGGATTCATTTTGTTCAAAGACCCGAATATCAGTCCATTTTAGTCTGGTGGTACAAAAATCTCCCGAAATGTCCAGTTTAAAACGAGGAACAAGAGATTCTTATACTATTCTTCTCCTAAATTTATAACTATGTTTCGGGTTTCCCGTCAGTTTTCAAACACTATCCATCGTCTTGTTCGAAAATACGGATTTCGGTCCATTATTGTCGAGTGGTACGAAAATCGCCCCAAAAGTCCAGATGAAATCGAGGACCGAGAAACCCTTATTGCATTCTTCTTCTAAATTTATAATTGTGTTTCGGTTTCCGCTAAGATTTTAAATAATAGCCATCATCTTGTTCGAAAATACGGATATCTATCCATTTTAGTCGGGTGGTACGTAAATCGCCCGAAATGTCCAGATGAAATTGAGGACTAGGAGACTCCTATAGCATTTTTCTCCTAAATTTATAACTGTGTTTCGGGTTTCGGGTCAGTTTTCATGCACTATCCATCGTCTTGTTCGAAAATACAGATTTCGGTCCAATTTTGTCGGGTGGTACTAAAATTGCTCCAGAAGTCCAGATGAAATCGTGAATCGAGAGACCCTTATAACATTCTTCTTCTAAATTTATAATTGTGTTTCGGTTTCCACGTCAGATTTCAAACAATAGCCATCATCTTGTTCGAAAATACGGATATCGGTCCATTTTTGTTGTGTGGTACGAAAATCGCACGAAAAGTCTAGATAAAAATCGAGGACTGAGCGACCTTTATATTATTCTTCTCCTTAATATATAACAGTGTTTCGGGTTTCGGGTTTCGCGTCAGATTCAAAACACTAGCTATCCTCTTGTCCGAAAATATAGATTTTGTCAATTTTTGTCGAGGGATATGAAAATCGCCTAAAAAGCCCAGATGAAATCGAGGATCGAGAGACCCTTATAGCATCCTACTTCTACATTTATAACTGTGTTTCGGTTTTCGTGTCTGATTTCAAACACTAGCCATCGTCTTGTTCGAAATTACGAATTTTGGTCTATTTTAGTCGGGTGGTACGAAAATATCCCGAAATGTGTAGATGAAATCGAGGACCAGAAGTCTCTTTTAGCATTCTTCTCCTAAATTTTTTACTGTGTTTTGGGTTCCGCATCAAATTTCTAATAAAAGCCATCGCCTGGTCCGAAAATACAGATTTCAGTCCATTTTTGTCACGTTGTACGAAAATTGCCTGAAAAGTCCAAACGAAATTGAGCACCAGGAAACCCTTATTGCATTCTTCTCCTAAATTTATAACAATATTTCGGGTTCCGCGTCAGATTTAAAAAACTAACCATCGTCTGGTTCGAAAAAACAAATGTCTATCGATTTTTTTTGGGTGGTACGAAAATCGCCCGAAAAGTCTAGATGAAATTGAAGACCGAGAGACCCTTTTAACATTGTTCTCCTAAATATATAATAGTATTTCAGGTTTCGCGTCAGATTTCAAACACTAGCCATTGTCTGGTTTGAAAATACAGATTATGGTCCTTTTTTGTCGAGGGGTACGAAACTCGCCTGAAAAAAATGGATCGAAGAATGCTAGAAGGGTATGTCGGTCTTTGATTTCATTTGGACTTTTTGGGCGATTTTCGTATCCCTCTACAAAAATGGACCAAAGTATGTATTTTCGGACTAGACGATGGCTAGTGTTTGAAATATGATGCAGAACCCGAAAAACTGTTTTATATTTAGGAGAAGAATTCTATAAGGGTCCCCTAGTCCTCGATTTCATCTGGACTATTAGTGCGATTTTCGTACCACCCGACAAAAATGGACCAAATCTATATTTCGGACAAGACGATGGCTAGTCTTTTACATCTGACGCGGAACCCAAAACACTGTTATATATTTAGGAGAAGAATGCTATAAGGTTATCTCGGTCCTCGATTTCATCTAGACTTTTCGGGCGATTTTCGTACCACCCGACAAAAAAGGATCGAAATATGTATTTTCGGGCCAAACGAGGGCTAGTGTTTGAAATTTGAAGAGGAACCCAAAACACAATTATAAATTTTGGAGAAGAATGCTATAACGTTTTCCCGGTCTTCGATTCCATCTGGACTTTTCAGGCAATTTTCATACCACCAGACTAAAATGGACTGAAATCCGTATTTTCGAACAAGACTATGGCTAGTTTTTTGAAATCTGGCGCGGAACCCGAAACACAATTATAAATTTAGGAGAAAATGCTATAAGAGTCTTGTGGTCCTCGATTTCATCAGGATATTTCGAGCAATTTTCTTGCCACCCGACTAAATTGGACCGATATACTTATTTTCAAACATGATGATGAATAGTGTTTGAAATCTGATGTGGAACGTTACACACATTTATAAATTTAGAAGAAGAATGCTATAATGGTCTCTCGGTCCTCGACTTCATCTAGACTTTTCAGGCGATTTTCGTTCCCCTCGACATAAAAGGACCAATATCTGTATTTTCTGACAAGACAATGGCTAATGTTTGAAATCTGAGACGAAACCTGAAACACTTTTATATATATAGGAGAAGAATGCTATAAGGGTCTCCCTGTCCTCAATTTCATCAAGACCTTTCGGGCGATTTTCATACCACAAGACAAAAATGGACCGAAATCCGTATTTTCGAACAAGACGATGGATAGTGTTTGAAATCTAACGCGGAACCCGAAATACAATATAAAATTTAGGAGAAGAATGCTATAAGAGTCTCCTGGCCCTCGATTTCATCTGGACATTTCGGGCAATTTTCGAACCACCCGACTAAATTAAACTGAAATCCGTATTTTTGAACAAGAAGATGGCTAGTGTTTGAAATCTGAATCGGAGCCCGAAACACAGTTCGAAATGTAGGAGAAGAATGCTGTAAGAGTCTCTTGGTCCTCAATTTCACCTGGACTTTTAAGGCGGTTTTCTTACCCCTCAACAAAAAAGGACAAAAATCTATATTTTTGGACTAGACGATGGCAAGTGTTTGAAATCGGGCGCAGAACCTAAAAACCAGTAATAAATTTTGGAGAAGACTTCTATTAGAATCTCCCGGTCCTCGATTTCATCTAGACTTTTCAGATGTTTTACGTATCACCAGACAAAAAATGGACCAGAATCTGTATATTCGAAACTCAGTTATAAATTTAGGAGAAGAATGTTATAAGGGTCTCATGCTCCTTGATTTCATCTGGTCTTTTCGGGCGATTTTCGTACCACCCAAAAAAATGGACCGAAATTCGTCTTTTCGGACAAGACGATGGCTATTGTTTGAAATCTGGCGCGAAACCTGAACACATTTATAAATTTTGGAAAAGAATGCTATAAGGGTCTCTCGGTCCTCGATTTCATCTGGTCTTTTCAGGCTATTTTCGTACCCCTCGACAAAAATGGTCTAAAGTCTGTATTTTCAAAGCAGACTTTGGCTAGTGGTTGAAATCTAGTGTGGAACTCCGAACACAATTATAAATTTTGGAGAAGAATGCTACAAGGTTCTCCCGGTCCTCAATTTCATCTGGACTTTTCGGGCGATTTTCATCCGATCCAACTAAATTAGACCGAAATCCATATTTTCTAAAAAGATTATGGCTAGTGTTTGAAATCTGACGTGGAACCCGAAACACAGTTGTAAATTTTGGAGAAGAATGATATAAGGGTATCCCGGTCCTCGATTTCATCTGGACTTTTCAGGCGATTTTTGTACCACTCGATTAAAATTTATCGAAATCCGTATTTTCGAACAAGAAGATCGTTAGTGTTTGAAATATGACGCAGAACCCGAAACACAGTTATAAATTTAGAAGAATAATGCTATAAGGGTTTCCCGGTCCTCAATTTTATCTGGACCTTTCGGGCAATTTTCATACCACTAGACTAAAATTGATTGAAATCCATATTTTTGGACTAGACGATGGCTAGTGTTTGAAATTTGACACGGAACCCGTAATATAGTTATAAATTTAGAAGAAGAATGCTATAAGGGTTTCTCGGTCGTCGATTTCATCTGGACATTTCGGGCGATTTTCGTACCCCTCAACAAAAATGGACCAAATTTTTTATTTTCGGACCAAACGATGCCTAGTGTTTGAAATCTGACACGGAAATCAATTTAGGAGAAGAATGCTATAAGGGTGTCTTGGACCTCGACGATGGCAAGTGTTTTTAAATCTGAGGCGGAACCCGAATGCTATAAGCGTGTCTTGGTCTCGATGATGGTATAAGGGTGTCTTACCCCTCGACAAAAAAGGATCCAAATCTATCTTTCGGACCAGACGATGGCTAGTGTTTGAATATTATCAAGGCAATCAAGGCCTCCCGGTCCTGGTTTCATCTGGACTTTTTGGGTGATTTTCTTACCACCCAACCAAAAATGGACCGAAATCCGTATTTTCGAACAACATTATTACTAGTGTTTGAAATTTGACACGGATCCCGAAACACAGTCATAAATTTAGGAGAAAAATGCTATAAGGGTCTCCCGGTCCTCGATTTAATCTAACTTTTCGGGCAATTTTCATACCAGCCGACAAAAATGGACTGAAATCTGTATTTTTGAAGAAGGACAATTGCTAGTGTTTTAAATCTAAGGCATACCCCGAAACTCAGTAAATTTAGGAGAAGAATGCTATAATGGTCACCTGGTCCTCGATTTCATCTGGTCTTTTCGGGCGATTTTCGTACCACACGACAAAAATGGACCGAAATTCGTATTTTCGATCTAGACGATGCTAGTTTTTGAAATTTTACATGGGAACCCGAAATACAATTATAAATTTAGAAGAAAAATTCTATAAGGTCTCCTCGGTCGTCGATTTCATTTGGACTTTTGGGGCGATTTTCGTACCCCTCGACAAAAATGTGACCCGGAATCTAAAACGATGGCTGGCGATTTTCGGGTCCAAACGATGGCAAGTGTTTGAAATCTGGCGCTGAACTAAAAAACCAATAATTAATTTTGGAGAAGAATGCTAATAATGGTCTCACGGTCCTCGATTTCATTTTTGGTATTTTCGGGCAACTTTTGTCCTCACACAAAATGGGACCAACACTGTATTTTCGGACCAGACGATGATAGTGTTTGAAATCTGGCATGGAACCTGAAACATAGTTATAAATTTTAGAGAAGAATGCTATAGAGTCTCTCAGTCTTGGATTTAATCGGGACTTTTCAGCGATTTTTGTAACACTTGACAAAATGGACGGAAATCCGTATTTTCGAAACTAAGTTATAAATTTAGGAGAAGACTTTATAGCATTCTTCTTCTAAATTTATAGCTGTGTTTCGGGTTGCACGTCAGATTTCAAACACTATCCATCGTCTTGTTCGAAAAATACGTATATCAGTCCATTTTTGTCGGGTAGTACGAAAATCGCCAAAAAAATCCAGATGAAATCGAGGACCGAGAGACCCTTACAACATTCTTCTCTAAAATATATAAAAGGAATTTCGCGTTATGCGTCAGATTTCAAACACTCTTCTCCTAAATTTATAATTGTGTTTCGGGCTATTTTTGGTCTATTTTTGTTGGTTGGTACGAAAATCTCCCCAAAAGTCCAGATGAAATTGAGGACCGAGAACCTTATAGCATTCTTCTTCTAAATTTATAACTGTGTTTCGAGTTCCTTATCAGATTTCAATTACTAGCCATCATCTTGTTCGTAAAGACAGATATCGGTCCAATTTTATCGGGTGGTACGAAAATTTCCATAAATGTCCAGATGAAATCGAGGACCTAGAGACTCTTATAGCATTCTTTTCCTAAATATATAACAATGTTTCGGGTTATGCATCAGAATCCAAACACTAGCCATCTTCTAGTCCAAAAATATAGATTTTGGTCCCTTTTTTCGATGGGTACGAAACTCGCGCGAAATGTGTAGATGAAATCTAGGACCAAGAGTCCCGTATAGCATTGTTCTTCTAAATTTAAAACTGTGTTTCGGGTTCTGCTACAAATTTCAAACACTAGCCATCATCTTGTTTGAAAATACGGATTTCGGTCCAATTTAGTCGGGTGGCACGAAAAATCGCCCGAAATGTCAAGATGAAATCGAGGGACCAGGAGACTCTTATATAGCATTGTTCTCCTAAATTTTTTAACTCTGATGTAAAGTCCTCGCGTCAGATTTCAAACACTATCTTCGTCTTGTTCGAAATATGGATTTCGGTCCATTTTTGTCGTGTGTGGTACGAAAATCGCCGAAAAGTCCATTTGAAATCGAGGACTGAGAGGACCACTTCGAGCATGCTTCTTTAAATTTATAAATGTGTTTCAGGTTGCACGTCAGGATTCAAAAACTAGCCATCATATGTTCGAAAATACGTATATGTTGGTCCATTTTTGTTGGGGTACTACGAATATCGCCCGAAAAGTCTAGATGAAATCGAGGACCGAGAGACCCTTACAACATTCTTCTCTTAAATATATAAAAGGAATTTCACGATATGCGTCATATTTCAAAACTAGACATCGTCTTGTTCCAAAATACGGATATTGGTCCATTTTTGTCGTGTGGTACGGAAATAGCCCGAAAGGTTCAGACGAAATCGAGGACCGAGCGACCTTTATATCATTCTTCTCCTTAATATATAACAGTGTTTCGGGTTCCGAAAATACAGATTTTGGTCAATTTTTGTCTAGCGTTATGAAAATCGCCCAAAAGGTCCAGATGAAATCGATGACCGAGAGACATTTATAGCATTCTTCTTCTAAATTTATGATTGTATTTCGGTCTCCTGCGTCAGATTCAACACACTTAGCCTCGTCTTGTTCGACATTAACCATCAAGAATTTTCAGTCCATTTGAGTCGGCCTATTGTGTCCCACGAAAAATTGCTGCGCCTAAAATGACCTTTATTATAGATGAATTTGAATCGAGGCCACTTCTTGTGTGTATATCTGCATTAGTTATTCTCTCTACACAAAATTTATAATTTGTGATCACGTTCTGTGGTATCTATTGTGATATGAGATTTCTTAACACTGTCGCATCGTCTTGATTTGAAATATCAGATTTCGGTCCCATTTTGTACAGTAGTATCGGATAAATTGCCGAGTAAAAGAAAAATATGATGAAATCGAGGATTATAAGGCCCGAGATGACTCCTTATAGCATTTTGCTCCTATAATAAAAATTATATACAATTATTGTTGTGATTTATGTGTTCCTCTCGTACAGATTTCAAACATCCTCTACCTTTTAAGCATGTGGTATGAAAAATAAGCTGAAATGTTCCAGATGAAATCGAGGACCAGGAGTACACTAATAGCATTATTCTTTCTCCTAAAATTTATAATGTGTGTTTCGGGTTTCACATCAGTTTTCCACACTTATCCATACATGTTTGTTGGAAAGTATGATTTCAGTTCCATTTTTGTTGGGTGGTACGAAAATCTCCCCAAAAGTCTAGATGAAATCGAGTACGAGATACCCTTATATAGCAATCTTGCTCTATATTAATAAAACTGTGTTTCAAGTCTCCGCATCAGATTTCAAATACTAGCCATCATCTTGTTCGGAAAATACAGATATCTGTCCATTTTAGTCGGGTGGTATGAAAATCTCCATAAATGTCCAGATGAAATCAAGGACCTAGAGATATCTTTATAGCATTCCTCTCCTTAATTTATAACAGTGTTTCGAGTTCCGCGTCACATTTCTAATACAAGCCATCGCTTGGTCTGAAAATATAGATTCGGTCCATTTATGTTTGGCAGTAGAAATCTCCTGAAAAGTCCAAATGGGAAGTCGAGGACCGGGAAACCTTATTGCAATCTTCTCCTAAATTGTATCACAGTATTTGTGGGTCAAACGTCAGATTTAAAAAACTGACGCATCGTCTGGTTCAAAAAAATAAATTTCGTCTATTTTTGTCAGGAGGTACGAAAATCGCCCGAAAAGTCCAGATGAAATCAAGGACCGAGAGACCCTTTTAACATTCTTCTCCTAAATATATAACTGTGTTTCAGGTTCCGCGTCAGATTTGAAACACTAGCCCTCGTTTGGTTTGAAAATATAGATTTTGGTCCATTTTTGTCGAGGGGTAAGAAACATTCTCGAAAAGTTCAGATGAAATCGAGGACCCAGAGTCTCTTATAGCATTCTTCTTCTATATTTATAATTGTGTTTCGGTTTCTGCATCAGATTTCAGACACTACCCATCATCTTATTCGAAAATACGGAATTTAATTCATTTTAGTCGGGTGGTACAAAAATCGTGTGAAATGCCCAGATGAAATCGAGGACCAAGAAACTCATATAGCATTCTTCTCCTAAATATATAAATGTGTTTTGGGTTCTGTGTCTGATTTCAAACACTATCCATCGTCTTGTTCGAAAATACGGATTTCGATCCATTTTTGTCGGGTGGTACAAAAATCGGCCGAATAGTCCAGATGAAATCGAGGACCAGGAGACCCTTATAGAATTCTTCTCCTAAATATATAACAGTGTTTCGAGTTCCACATAAGATTTTAAACACTATCCATCGTCTAGTCCGAAAATACAGATTTTGATCCATTTTTTTTAGGGATACAAAAATCGCCTGAAAATTCAAGATGAAATCGAGGACCGAGAGACCCATGTAGCATTCTTCTTTTAAATTTGTAACTGTGTTTTATGTTCCGCGTCAGAATTCAAACACTAGCCATCACCTTGTTCAAAAATACGGATTTTGGTCCATTTTTGTCGAGTAGTACAAAAATCGCCGAAAAGTCCAGATGAAATCGAGGACCGAGAAACCCTTATAGCATTCTTTTTCTAAATATATAACAATGTTTCTGGTTATGCATCAGATTTCAAAACTAGCCATCTTCTAGTCCAAAAATACAGATTTTGGTCCTTTTTTCGAGGGGTACGAAACTCGCCTGAAATGTCTAGAGAAATCTAGACAGAGAGTCCCTTATAGCATTCTTATTCTAAATTTATAACTGTGTTTCGGTTTCCGCGTCAGATTTCAGACAATAGCCATCATCTTGTTCGAAAATACGGATTTTGGATTTCAGATTTCAAATAATAGCCAAGATGACGGCTAGTGTTTAAAATCTGACGTGAAACCCGAAACACAGTTACAAATGTAGAAGAACAATGCTATAAGGATCTTTCGGTCCTCGATATCTTCTGGACTTTTCAGGAGAATTTCGTACCCCTTGACAAAAATAGACCAAAAGCTGTATTTTCTGATCATACCATGGCTGGTGTTTTGAAATCTGATCTGAAACACTGTATATGTTAAGGAGAAAGACATGTTATAAGGGTCTCCCGATCCTCGATTTCATCTGGACTTTTCGGGTCGATTTTCTCGTCACCCGACTAAAATTGACCGAAAATCCGTATTTTCAAACAGATGATGGCTATGTGTTTGAAATCTAACGCTCTGAAACCGAAACACAGTTATAACATTTTGGAAGAAGAAAGCTATAAGGGGACTCTTGGTCCTCGACTTAATCTAGACCTTTTCGGTCGATGTTTCGTTACCACCGACTAAAATGGACCGATAATCCATCTTTTTAAAAAAAATGATGGCTAGTGTTGTGAATCATCTGATGCGGAACCGAATAACTGTTATAGATTTAGGAAAAGAATTGCTATGAGGGTCTCTTGTACTCGATTTCATTTTCGACTTTTCGGCGTTTTCGTACTACACGATAAAAATGGACGAATCCGTATTTTTCTAAAAGATGATGGGCTGTGTTCGTAAATCTGAAACCGAACCCGAAACACATTTATAAAATTAGGAGAAGAATTCTATAAGAGATTCTTGGTCCTCGATTTTATCTGGACATTTCAGGCGATTTTCGTGCCACCCGACTAAAATGGAGTTTTTGAAAAAAATGATGGCTAGTGTTTGAAATCTAACACGGAAACCGAAACACAATCACAAATTTAGAAGAAGAATGTTATAAGGGTCTCTCGGTCCTCGATTTCATCTGGATATTTCGGGCGATTATTGTACCACCTAACTAAAAGGGATCGTAATCCGTATTTTCGAACAAGATTATGGCTAGTGTTTGAAATCTGACGTGAAAACCGAAACACAGTTATAAATTTAGAAGTAGAATGCTATAAGGGACTCTCGGTCCCCGATTTCATTGGAACTTTTTGGGCGAGTTTCATACCTCTCGACAAAAATGGACCAAAGTCTGTATTTTCAAACTAGACGATTGCTAGTGTTTGAAATATGACGCGGAACCTGAAACACTATTATATATTTAGGAGAAGAATGTTAAAAGGGTCTCTCGATCCTTGATTTCATCTGGACTTTTCGG
>PGWS01018634.1:0-11922 GCA_002896235.1 Cicer reticulatum
ACAGTGTCAAAGCAAAAGTCTAATAATATCACATGGATTCCAATAAAGGTTTGAAATATATGCCTTTAAATTTTCATTTACAAATATATGCCTTTACAATCAATGCACAAACATTTTATTGACTTTTATGTTTTATTTTATAGTGCCCTCGTCAAACTAACAACATCGACTGTGGGTACTATGTATTGCAATTCATGAAGGAGATTGTTGATAGGAATCAAACTATTATCCCATAAATGGTACGGTATTTTCATTATTTGATTTTCATATATAAATTATGTATATATTTGATTCTAACTTATTTACGTTCAATTTTTATATTGCACAGTACTTTGACAATTCCAGTTCAACATACTCTGAGAAAGATCTAATTGAATTAAAAGAAGACTGGTGTCAGTATGTGCTTGAAATGAAAATTATTTGATTTGCTGGAAAATAGCATGCTGCAAGGGATCTGAATATATGGTAGCTAGTTTTGTTCTGTGTGATAGTGTTAGTTATATGTACATGAATAGGGCACAGTATCTGAATATGTATATGAATATGTGCTGTTGTACAATATCTGAATATGTATATGTAGTTATATATGTGTTGTTGTACAATATCTGAATATGTATATGAATATAGTTCTGTTGTAGTGTAAATTAAGTTATAAAGTTAAGTTATATAGTTCTGTTTTGTGTACTGATTAGTGGTGAACTGATTGTGAACTGATTGGATGAAAAATATTTTTGAAAAAAAATTAAAAGACAACGCTTTCTTAAAAAATACATAAAAACAAAAAGCGCTTATTTAACAAGCGCATTTACAACGGTTTTAAATCTCTGGCATAATAAGAATGCACCTTTTACAGCGCTTATTTGAAGCGCAAGCGGTTTGTCATAATACAACATATTAAATCGCGACCGTTGGTATACAATTTTATGCTTGTTCTTGAACACAAGTATACGGCTGTATATAAAGCGTGCACATACTACAGGGAGCTAAATTAATTGAAATGAAGCGTTGTAAAGGTATATACATATCATATGTGAATGCTCATTGTATACCGCGCTTAGCTTTCATATAAGCGCAGTTAAAAGGAAAGTCTGCATACTCTTAGCCGCTTCATTTACAAGTACATGTACCCAAAGTGTGCAGTAACAAAGCTATCGACATAGTAGCTGACATCTATCATTTCTTATAGCGCTTTATTTGCGATTTTTAATCTATCACCATGCGTTGTTGTATCTTTCTATAACAGAACACGTCGCATCGATTCTTATGTATCCTCTGACGTTCATTATTCTAGTTGTGAATAAAAGCGTATGTACAAATAGCTTAAAATAAAGTCGCTGTACAAAAATTACAAAATCTATTTACCGCGTACCAGTGAAAAAAAATATGCATATACTCATTCATCCTCACTTGGCTCTTTATGTTAACTCTTAGATTTAACGTGATGATAGGTCCATGCTCAAGTATTTTTGTTTATGTCGTTTATTCTTGATGCGGTATCCTAATTTTCTAAACATTAGACACTTGACCCTCAAATTTTATGGTTCCAATCTTAGTCCATTCACGGTCAGTGTACGACTAAAGATCTGAAACAGTTAGTCTTCTTTAGTTAAAAACACAAGTATACTTTGATTCCCTTAACTTAAAAACATTAGGACCATGATAAACATTGCCGATAATGTTCAAACGTTTATAGCTTAGAGATTCACATGTATACCAATTTGTTATTTAAGTGACCAAAAGTGTTAATTTTTATAACTTAAGAACTAAATGAAACTAAAAGAGTTTTTAAAGAACAAGTGTTTAACATTTATAACTTTAAGAATCAAAATGAAATTAAAAAAAATCAATAGGATAAAAATGAAATCTAAAACAATTTAAAAAACTAAAGTATAATTAACTAAATAATAATTACACGGCAACGAACTAAACCGCAATCCGTTTAGGATTGGACTCAAATAGCATTTTTTTTAAACTATTTTAGAAAAGTTTTTTTTTTTAGTCCGTTCCATATAAGCCACGCTAAGTAGTTAATTTGACACCCTAGCCGGCTAGTGTGGAATTTGCAATTCTCATTATCGACAACTTCTGTAGTCTCTTTCTTACTTGACTAGAATGGAATATTGTCCATCATACGTAGCTTATTTGTCTTGTTTTGATTTAGATTAGATTAAGACTCTCAATTCAAATTTTATCTTCACAATATATGATGGAGCACTTTTCAAAAGCCATAAGTGATATATCAGCCCACAAATAATTAAAATCGATTGGTTTAGGGGTGAACTTTGTTTTTTCTCCCGGACATGGGACATCATCAACAAATGCGTGATTAGAAACAAAACAATTGTTAGGACACAAACTAGGAAGACAATTCAAACATATAGTAAATAAAAATTATTGTCGAATTAAGAATAGAAATATATACGATAGCATTTGGATACATTAGAGGCCGTGTATAATATTACAAAAATAATAAAAATTATTTTTCTTTTATTCTTAAATGTGTAATTGTTGTCGGTATCTAAATTTATTAAAATTAACAAATATATTTTAAATGTCTTTTTTATTATGATTTTTACATATTAAATTCATTAACACAAAATATATTTTAATAACTAAATAACATAACTACATACACATTTAAAGACCAAATTTGATTATTAAAAAACACATTTAAAATATATATTTAAAGTCTATTATAACAATATGTCACATATTTAAAATATCAAAATACAGTGAATAGTATTTTTTTTTTCCCTTCAAAACAAGTGTAGGCGATTGCCTACAAACTAGAACATGGGTTCGTCCCTGCAGGATACAATATCAAATTTTACCATTCCAGTATTTTCAAAAACAAGCACGGTTTGTGTCGTTGTACATACATTATATAGCCTAAATTAATAAGAATAAATATTAATTTTTAGAAATAATCTTAATGGTAGAATAAATATATAAAAAATTGAAGTTTTGCATTAAAATGAATATTAAAAATTTAAAGTCATCCATTTGCTAACAACAGTTGGTTTAGTGATCCATTAGACTTAAGTGCGTTATACATTACCTTCGTCATCGACAAAAGTTCAATTTTCAAAATAGTTTTCAAAATTCGGAGGTTGTTCACAAAATCATATAAAAATAAATTTGGCTTAATTGTAGTTTTGATCCTCCTACTTTAGCTGAATTGCTAAAGTAGTCATCTCATTTTGTTTCTCTTCAGTTTTGGTCCTCCAAACAGAATTTTAGTCCAAAATTTGATGAAGTTTCATTTTTTAAAGTTGTATTACACCATTTATGATTATAGATTTCAGGTACAATTGTTGCAAGTGAGATTTTGAGGCATGATGTGACTTAAATAAATACAAAAAAAAAAAAATTCATCAAGTTTTGGACCAAAATAATGTTTAAGGGACCAAAACTGAGGAGAAATAAAATGGGGGGACTACTTTCGCGATTCAACTAAAATAGGGGGATCAAAACTACAATTAAACCAATAAATTTAGTTGATATAAAAATTGTATACTTCACTTCGAAACAAAAAGTAAGAAGAATATTTAGTTTGAAAATATAGTTTCATAGTCTTATTTTTTAGACTAAAAAAACGATATTCGTTTATTCAAATAGATAGAATATTTCGATGCAAATATATTCAAATTGTTAACAGAGGTTAAAGGTTACGAACAACTAACAACATCTAAGTTAATAATACAAAACAACAACATGCTTACAAATATGATAAATATTAAGTGTCGGGATATTCTATACACTCAGATTTTATAACGTTGACGATATTAAAATATTGATTAAAATTTATATTAGATAAAAAATACTTTATCAATTTGAACCAATAAACACCACAACCAAGACGAGAAAACTAACATCGTCATACTTAGACGATGAAATTATTATATAAAATTACAAAAGAGAAAATTAAATATGTGTGAAAATCACTTAATAAATAAAATGAAAAGAAAAAAAAACGACTTAAAAAGGGTGATTCTAGGTTAAAATAAAATTATAAATCACTATCTTTAATGAACGAAAGAGGATAAAGAACATATTAGTTATTTGTTAATGTTACATATTAATAAATTCAACAATTATAAATTTAATAATATATCATTTTATAAAGGACATATTAGTTATTTTATTTATTCAACCTAGATTCATACAAAAGTAAAATTAACAGATGAGTCATAAAACAACAAAACCATCAGAATTAAATGCCAAGTTAGGTTTTGTTGTTAAAAATATGGTTTTCACTATAATTTACACCCGATCATTTCAACCATTGGTCTTTCAAGAACTACTCGGTAGGTTAGGAAAGTATTATTGCCATAAAGTAGTGAATGTAAATGGAAATTAAAATAGAAATGAAGAAAACGATTTTTTAAGAAAATATAAAATAAAGAATTAAAATATTGTTTAACTTTATGTGATTGTTAATATTAAACATAATAATAAATATTATATTATATAAATAGAATAATGTGCCAAAGTATTCAAAATATCATACTAACTGTACCTTAAATATATTAACATAAATGTAATGCCAAGTCATAGAAGCAAGTACCGAAGGCAATGCTTAATCTAAAGTTAAAATCTGGAGAGGAAAAAATTATTCACTTTCATTCAGTTAACCCTTCTAATCGTCTTTGCCATTGTTTCTTTTTCAGGCCACTCTGGTTTGCTACGGCCACTGCTTTTGTCTTTTGAATCTTTAGGCGATGCCTTCGAAATTGTTAGGGAAATTTCAAAATATATTTGAAATTCTCTAATAGTATATTAATGTAGTAAAATTAAATAACTTAATATATCACTAGTTCAAGTGGTTACAATGTTTATATTTAATGCATATGTGAACCATCAAACAATGTATCTATTAAGTTACCAAAGGTTACAAAAATTTCAAGAGTTGTTTTATTTCGCCAATTGATATGAGTTTCTCTATAAATAGAGACACTTTAGGGACATAAGAAGAATATGAATTACATGAGTCAAATTTCTATCAAAAATATTTCTGAGTCATTTCTTCTTTTTTTCTAATACACGAGAGTAAATGAAAGAACTTTATTATGTAAACTGTTATTGATCGATATGCTTGATGTGAATGTACAATTGGACTTCAAGGATTCCTAAAGTATCCTAGGAGATTCGTCAGTTAATCCGTTTGCATCCATATACATAGATTGGTGGGACTAATCGAACCTTAAAGCTTAGAATGGATACATACACTTTGGAATTATTTGTGCAACCTTCATTATCATCATTTCACCATCTTCTGTTCAAGATTGCAGCTACCCCAACAAAATTTCTACAATCTTTAGGTTTGATTTTGGCTTTTAATTTATTTATTGAACAATCACTGCTTTTTAAAGAAGATGAACAATCACATATTTTATGACTACCTTGAAAGGTACATAATTAATTGTAATATTAATATATGATATGTTTGATATTATAGTTAAGTAAAGATAATATATTAGTCTGGATTGCTTGTTGCCAACTTACTAGCATAATATAATGATGATTGATTTTATTGTGTTATATATGCATGAATCTTTTGTTGGTGGGATTTTGAAAATCAGTGTATTACCTTGATTTTTTATTGTGGCATTGTATAAATTTGACTCTTGGCTGATATTATGGTTTTATATCTTATATTTTGAAATTGTTGACAAAATGAAACACAAAAATTGGAATGATAATATGTTGTAAAAGTTATATTGAACCTTTTAATTTTGAAAACAAAATTGATGTAGATGTTCATTACCTTGATCGTAGATCATAAAGTTTATATGGTTCTAAATTTCTAAGGTTTTATAAAGTACTAATAATTGTAATGCTACAACGAGTTTATATTTTTGATACTAACAAATATGTTTGACTTATGATGCATGCTTGTGTATTAGTTTATTATTAAGTTAGTGTAAGTAACTTCATAAATATCAAGTGGGGTTTCAATTGGTTCATACAAGAAGTTTTATTATATGTGCATGATAATATGAAAGTATTTTTTTCTTGTTTGCCTTGATATTGAAAATGAATTAGATCTATTTTGAATTATTGTAAGTAGACAAATGTACATGGAAGAAACTAATATAAAATCTTAATGATTTTATTCATTGTATATTTTCTATTGTGATACTTATTTGAATTTACCATAGAACATATTTAAATATGAAACTTGAATTAATTAATAGAATTCATGATGCATAGTTATAATATAACTAAGAAGAAATGATTTCTTTAATAGAAATGAAATGAATTCTTATTTGTTAAGGAGTGAATGACTTACATGTTTGGACCCACCTTATGATATTTGATTATGAGAAATTTTTATGATCATGCTTAGTTAGCTTGTGGCATATATATTTAATGCATTCAATGTATTATATCTTAGACTTGGATATATTGAAAAGAGAATTAGAATTTTAAATTGAGATACTTATTAAATATAGTAAAAGGTAGATTAACATAAAAGTTTATGTATGTGATAATTGAGATGCTTATTAATTGTATGTGATACAATGTAAAAAGATTAAATGGCAAAAGTGTCATGGTTTAGTGATAGTTCATCAACACCATAAAAAATATATAAAAGGTGTAGGTGGATGAGTCTATATTTAAGTTTATTAAAGTTAAAAGAATCTTGCAATTCCTTGATGAATAGTTGATAGTATATGATGTCTTCATATATGATGTTGAAGTCATTAAAGCATCATATTAGGTGATTGAATACAAACTCGTACAATGTAATCAATGGTGGAACGATCGACTCCACTTGAGAACATCAAGTCTTGAGTTCAATAATAAAAATATAATATTAGAGTGATTGAAGTACTGATTAATATATCCATATCATAAAAGGTAAAAGTATTTGGACCATAAAATAAAAGTGATTGGATGAGATATCCTTTAATGGACATAAACATATATTTTCAGAATATATAACTATGGGTGCATTCTAATAAGTCACCTATATAGAATGAATGGGCGGCTTCGATAGAGTTCAAGGGTTGACTCTTAAATTCTCAAGAAAATGATATGAGACAAAATGCTTATCAAATGTGTCATATATATAATTCGACCAATGGTATTGAGATTTCATGTGTATATTATGCACACTTGTTTTAATGAATAGTTAATTCAAAACTTGTCTACCAGTCTATTCAGGGATGAGTGAAAACATAATTTACTAAGTAATAGTTCAAATTGTAAGATACCTTTATATAAAAACATGGGATTTTTGGAATAACGAATTTAGATATGTTTTGAAAATGGAGGGAGATTCTAAGGGAAATTTCCAAAATATATTTGGAATTATCTAATAGCTATATTAGTGTAGCAAAACTAAATAAGTTAATGTAGCAAAACTAAATAACCTAATTCTAATGCTTAGGTTTAATGCATTTGTTAGCCATCAAACAATGCATCTGTTAAGTTACCAATGATTACAAATTTTTTCAAGGGTTGTTTTGTGTCACTAATTGGTACGAGTTTCTTTATAAATAGAGACACTTTAGAGACATAAGAATACAAATTTCATGTTTACATGTGTCAAATTTATGTCAAAAATATTTTTGAGCATTTATTCTTTATTCTAGTGCACGAGAGTAAATGAAAGAACTTTATTATGTAAACTATTATTGATTGATAAACTTGATGTGAATGTGCAATTCAATTCAAGGATTTCAAAGTATCCTGAAGTGGATTTTCCGGTTAACCCGCTTGCATCTAATATACATAGATTGGTTAGGAGAATCAAATCTGAAGCTTAGTGTGATACATATATTTTGAAATTTATTTGTTCAACTTTCATCATCATTAATTTCATATTCTTCTTGTTCAAGATTTACAGTGTACCCCCAACAAAAGTTCTAACATAAATCATCATCGTTTAAGGTAAGTTTGTCTCTGTCTTTATATTTGTCATTGTCAATGCATTTTTCTCATTTTGTTGATGCCTTAAAATTTGTCATTTTTATCATTTGTTAATGCATTTTGCTCATTTAACAATTTGTGTTGAAGATTTCAAAGTTTTTATCATATGTCACTGATTTAATATTGGCATATGAAGTATTCTTTTCTGGTTCCTTGCACCAAGTAGTGACCTATGGTTTAGTGTATGGCTCTTGTTTATTGTTTTTAACCTCTATTTATGTTGATCAATTTTTGTTGTTGCATTTTTGTTGATGCCTTATTTAAGCATTTTTTAACCTTTTTTTTTCTTCCTTTGATTCTTGTGTTGGTGATCTTTATGGTGTTCACAACTAAAGCTTATAAAAATAATTAGTTAAATGAAAACTTCATTAAAACAACGATCAAACCTTGTTTAGCAAAGATAACAAATATTGTAAAGAAATCAATTTTTTTAGAAGTGTGTGTATATATTGTCGATGCATTATTTGAATTGATTTTATGTTGATGCATTTTCGGTTGATTCATTCTTAGGTTGGTTGAAATAAAATTGGTTTTGCATCATGGAGGCAAATTTGAGAGAACCGAGATTAGACAACTTCAATATGTCAATGATAAAATTGATGTGAAAGAAGGGATTAACCCAAATGAAATCAAAAGGATTGAGCTTGTTGATATGGACAAATAAATTGTTAAATATGGTAGCATTTTACGAGTTCAATGGTTGAGACCAAAACAGGAGAATTTGGATCATAGGGTTAAGACCAAAACGGGAGAATTTGGATCATAGAGTTGAGACCTATATTATGTGATACTAATATACGTCAATTAGTGATGGATGCAAGGGAGAATATCAGTGAAATGGATATATATTTTTACCACTCTACAATTGAGGATCCAAAGTTAATGATTATAACTGAAGAAAAACTTGCATAACTTGAAAGAGCTATGGATTTTGCAGTTTCACACAATGCTTCACAAAATGAAGAAGAAAAAAAACAGTTACCAATGTTGAAAAAGGGTTGCAAATGTTGAAACAAATACTGCAAATGTTGAAAAAGAAGTTGTAAATGTTGAAACAGAGACAACTAATGTTGAAAAAGAAGTTGTAAATGTTGAAACAGAGACAACTAATGTTGAAAAAGAGGTTGCAAATGTTGAAATAGAGATTGCAAATATTGAAACAGAGGATGCAAATGTTTCTACAAATGTTGAAGGGTTTGAGACAACAAATGTTGTTATGGATTGTTGAAGGGGCTTATGCGCCAATGTTAATTGGGCTGATTTGAAGGGAAAAAATCAAAGTGAAAGGGAAAAGGAAAGATGAGGTAGATGGACTTGTGAGCAGAAGTAGTAGGAATCCTCAAGTGCAAACAAAATCTAAGATTAGGTCAACACCAATTGTGTTGGATTCCTTTAGTGATGACGAGGATTTGGAATTGGTGAACACCACCAATATATTCTGGGGCATATAAATGATAATGTTAAGGTAACAATGACTATGCATGAAGGGCTTACAAATGAAGGACTAGAACATGAAAGTTTTCCAAACGATGAAGGTTATAAATATGAAGAATCAAGGACTATGACTAGCACTGATGACAACGATGACAAAAGTTGCATACCAAATTTTCCTCACTTCAATGAAGCTGTGTTGGTTTTGGTAATGTAAACTTGGAAATTTGGATGGAAATCAGTACATTTAAATTATTTAAATCTGATGTGTGTGATTACACAATTTATTTGGGTAGGGAAATGTTGGATTTTGAATTTCAAAAACTATTTAAAATTCACAATTTATGCCACCAAAGATATTACTGGGTTGAGTCGCGGACTAGGTCGCTCTCTTTAAGACGTTTCGCGGCACTGCCCAAATTGTGCAAGGCAGACTATCAACCACGAAGTCCCCAGGATAAAACAGCCCAGATTCACTGTATCGGAGTTCCACTGCACCGTAGAAAACCGTTCTAGAATTACACCCTCAATATGGCAGTTAAAGCCACTCTCAATATGAGAGTTAAAGTCACTCTCAATATGGTACTATGACCATTCATAACTACGGCATAATAACCGCTCAAAAAGACAAAAATGAATGGACTACAGCATAATAACCGCTCTAAAAATAAAGTGATTACGGCGTAGCAACCGCTCTAAAAACAAAAGAACTACGGCATAACGGCCGCTCAAAAAACCGAAAGAATTATGGCATAACAACCGCTTTAAAACCGAAGGGACTACGACATAATAACCGCTCTAAAACCGAAGGGACTGCGGCATAATAACCGCTCTAAAACCGAAGGGACTGCGGCATAATAACCGCTTTAAAACCGAAGGGACTGCGGCATAATAACCGCTCTAAAACCGAAGGGACAGAAAGAAAGGGGAGAAGTGGCTCGAAAATTAGGCGAGCAGAATATAAGAGGGAGAAAAGAGAAAGTTGGGAAAAGCATCCAACTTTGGTGTACTTTTCACAATAGCTTGAAACTCATTATATAGTGATGGAAGCAAAGTCACATATGTTTTCTAAACAATGTGGGACTTTAGTATGTATAGAATTAAAACTACACAAAACATGATAGTTTTTCAAAGTGGGATTTCAAAAAATATTCTTACCAATGTGGGACTTGAATTTTAAAAAACAAGTTTCTTTCCAATTAAATTTACAAGAAATATTTCTTTCCAATGTGGGACTTCAACACATTTTTAAATTCACATTATAACATACATATGTTCCAACAATCCCCCACTTGAATTTAAAAAAAAAAGTTTCTTAAAATAGCATCAAGTTAAAAAAAATTCTTAAAATAGCATCAAGTGCTTCTATAAGATCATGCATAAACAAAGGTGTCTTTCGACTTGAACCTTTGCATAGTGAGTAGGATTCAGATTCAACAAGAGTAACCGTAGTTTTGAACTCTATCTCTGACATCAAACCCACACACAACCTTTTCATTAGGTGTATTCTAAAAAGCCCGTGCATTTAGGGCCCTGCACGTGTATCCCAGTCTAGTGAACGCTCTAGGAATTCTGCCTCGAAATTCCATAGGAAGCGGCCCCCACTTCCACATTCACGTAGGTGAGTCTATCAAGAGTACTCCTGTAGCCACTAGGTACCCCACTCCATATAGAGTATAGATCTCATTAAGAGTTTCTATTATCTCATCCTTTTTCGCTTCAGGAATCATGCTTCTCATTTTAAACATAGCATGTTCATCTCATATCACTATGACTTGTTATTACCCATTGAACCTAATTCTTGGGATCTCCAGTCTTTTAGGTCGGGTTACCATCATAAGTGACTCATTTATCTATAGGCATTAGTCCCATCCTTTTCGATGTATTTTGGACTTTCTCTCTAGCTAATCCTTTCGTCAAAGGATCAGCTAAATTTTCATCAGTGCGTACATGATCCACAATAACAGCTCCTTTCGAAAGTAATTCTCTAACTGTGTTGTGCTTACGACGTATTTGTCGTCTCTTACCGTTATAATAACGATTCTCAGTTTTTGCAATAGCCGCGGTACTATCGCAGTGGATCAACGCATCTGTCATAGATCTTTTCCATATAGGGATCTCAACTAGCAAGCATCTCAACCAACTCGCTTCTTCACTAGTAGCAACTAGTGCTATCATTTCAGACTCCATAGTGGACTGAACCAATATCGTCTGTTCTTCGATTTCCAAGATACAATACCACTCACTATATTAAAATATAGTCATCGATTGCTTTGGAGTCATCTGATAAGATGTTCCAATCAACATCATTGTATCCTTCAAGGATAGTAGGAAATCTTCGATAATGTAATCCGAGACTCATGGTCCTTTTCAGGTATCTCATGACTCTTTCCATAGCGTGCCAATGCTCCATACTAGGTCTACTAGTAAACCTGCACAATAATCCCACGACATAGGCAATGTCGGGTCTAGTACAATCAGTGGCATACCTGAGGCTGCCAATGATGCTCGCATATTCAGTTTGTCTAACACCTTCACCAGTGTTCTTGAAAA
>PGWS01018638.1:0-10287 GCA_002896235.1 Cicer reticulatum
ATATTTGAAATTTTCGAATGATTTGGTGAAAAGTGTGGGTAAAATTTTTTTTTGGTTTTTATATATGTGATAGAGGGTAAAATTGTCTTTTAATCATAACTTGGGGGGTGGCAGGTCAAATTGGGGGGTGCCTGGTACAAAACTCTTCATATTTTGATCTTCTTCTAATCCAATTTAATCAACAAACTAGGCTAGATGTAGCATTTTGACAAACCATTTCAATAAACAAAAGTAACAAATAAAATAATTTTTACACAAAAAATAAATTTAATAACACGTACCTCGTATATGCTCCAATGACGGGAATCGATCCACTGTTTTTTTCCTTGACGATGATTTTTCCAAAATCAAAAATCAATTTTATTCTCTCACGAAGTTTAGAAACCTTAGTGTATACAACGTTTATGAATTTAGGGGTCTAGAGAGACAAATGTCCATATTTAAAATGTATCAATCGATGTTAAGGCTACATTATCACCGTTTGTGACACATTAGCGTTTTTTTCTTTTTTTGAACAAAAATGAAATTAAGGTTTAAGTTGTCAGGATTTAAAAAAAAATAAAAGATCAGTTTGGAAAAAAAAATATAGCTAACCAAACTATTACAACTAAATAAAATAAATGACCAAAAATGTAATTTTTTACCAATAAAATATGGCATAGATTCAAAGACACCCTTGTATATGATGGCTGGAATTAGTTAACCGTGAATTGGTTTAGTTTGTTTTTTCCTACCATTAATACTTCAGCTAGATGGGTCTCTACTCTCTTATGAAATCCCTAGATATTTAGTATAATTGTTAAAGTCTAAACGACAAATAATAAGGAACTCTCATAGTAAACACTAATACTTTACAAGGATTAGATTTTCTTAAAATTTTATTAGACAACATGTTAATCTAATCTAATACCATGCATTACATTTTTATTGCAGTTCATATGTTACATTTTTATTACATTAGTAATTAGTAGAGTACGTTGACCGATACATTATTAAAATCTCTCATTGTCAAGGGAGCTCCTTATTTGGACTATGTCCTCTTTTGTGTGACATCATTCATCACTGTGATAGCATAGACTCTTATTATTGCTTTCACTTTTCAGCTCAACTTTCACAATGGTCAGCATCAGCACAAAAAACTTTGTCTATTGGCACCATAACTAAAATTATGCCTCTAGATGAAGGATGCGGATTTGTATCTCAGAGAATGTCTTTACATCAATACCCCATAAACCTGTTTTGACATATCAATTTAGAACAGTAATTAGGATATAAAAATTATTTAGAGGCATGATCAATTCAGACACAAAAAGCTCTAACCAGCATCTATCCCGATAGCATTTGGGCCCGAGTTTATCTGCTTTTCGATCGTCTCCGTGTGTAGGCCTGCTAGCTCTACATTTACTTGATCTAGAAGGAAAACATAATGAAGTCTTGTTAACCAACTAAAGCATTATTGTCACCAGTTAAAGCATTATCGTCTCCAATGTTGTAAAGCATCATATGTCGCATTATGAGAAATTAACCCAATGAAAGTGAAGAAAAATGAAGCCCAAAAGAAACCCTTGAAAAAGCTGAAAATTTAATTAACAAAAGAAAAATATGAAATATATGTATTTTCTTAATTGTTCACAGAAAACCAACCAAATGTTGTATTGTTATTTTATAGTATTATGCTAAGGAATGCCAGGAAGGGGTAATATGTGAATCATAATTAATGGTAAGAAGAACAGAACATAAACTATTTAACATGTTTTTTGCAAATGAAGTCTGCCAGAACAGTAACTAATAATCGCATACCTAGAGGCAGCTTGAAATATTTTTTGGGTTGGTTTTTCATATCCAACCTCTGATGATATAATGACAGCGTCAAATCTGAGGCGAAAAACCAGAAAATGAACACTAAAAAACAATGTGTATAAAGATACAATCATCAGACTTTGCAAGATTTTCGCCAAGTAAGTGTTCAACTTTAACAACAATTTTAGTGAACACTCACCAATAGATGCCATTAAAATCGGTCCAAAAATGAATATAGTTAGTATAAGATATTGACGGAATGGATGATACTCACAGATTTAAACATTAAGACTCCTTCAATAACTTCCTTAAGCGGAGTCTCAATTGGCTACAAGGCCATCTTAACTGTATCATGCTCATCACGTTAGCAATGACTCTAAACTTCAAAGAAATGTAAAAACTTTATGACAGTGTAATAGCTTAGGAAAAATTTAAAGTTAATTTATTTGACCTCCAGCATCCTTGAGAAGAATCATTGTTCAAAAGCTCCACTAGGAAGATGCCATGCATCACTTTTGCATAGTACTGTACAAAACAATAACTGAAGTCAGAACATAGTGTGTCTCATTTAAGTTTGAAAATAAATTTCAGCAACTCTTAACACTCTCCTGCCAATTTATTTTCCTTGGTAATTAAGCAGAGCAACAATAAGCATAACAGATGAACATTCTGGATCAACAAGATAAGAAACAACTATATCAAAAACCAATAAATCAATTTTAGTTTATGTTTCAAAGGAGCTGATAAAAAGCAAAGACAATTTGCAATTTTCTTCAAATCATTTTTCTATAGGTTATAGATAAACATTTTCAAAAAGAATCAAAGTATTGAACATATAGATTTGCTCCGGACTTGGTTGATTGCATCTTTCTGAGTTGGAAATGAGATAATGACTGACGAAAGGAAAGTCGAGAAAGTTACCTCATAAAACTTCCTCAAAAAAGTCTTCGTCTCCACAACCAGTGGTTCGAAACTACAAATTTCCAAAATGGCCTTCCTCACCTGTAGTTAATATAATAAGAGATTTGCATGTTATTGCCATAACAAATGCCATTTTGAAAGAAATTAACTGTGATTAGCGTTTCAGGTTAGAAAATATGCAACTAAGTGTAAACATAGAAAACAACAATGACATCAATATAGTGGAATAATGGCAAAAGCACAAAGTTGGCTTCAATTGACACAGAAGTTGGCAATAGCACAATGTCATTATGTCACTTAGCGTATCGTGATAGTTAAGTTCCTTTCCAGTGGTTCCAATAAAACTGTGAAAGCATAAATTTTTCTTGCAGCCGGAAACTTCTACGGTCCTGCTACCATATTAATGTTCCATAGTCAACAAAACACATAATAACAACAAGTTGATACTTTGTGTACAAAATCACTACAACTTACCATAAACTTTCAATAATTTCCTCTTGTTTTACCTCGTAGAAAACAGAAAGCTTATAGAAACTGTTGATATCATTAAAACATTTTCAATACACCAGTTTTACAGGGTCATCACTCAAAATACAATAGCTCAATAAAAAAAGTGATGAGGAAACAATGGTATATAGACAGAGAAGACGTTCAGAATAAAATGGGTTTAAAATGATGATGGTCAATCATGTTTGCAAGAAAAATAACAATGGTAAAGCATAGACCTGGTATCTAATTTTTCAGGCCATTGTGCAGTACATGCTCTCTTAAATCCTTGTTTTATCTCAGCTGGAATTCACAGTCAAACCTGAACATAGGCATATCAAATGAAAACATCTATCCAAAATGCATAATAAAGGAAAAATGTTAATAAAGGCGTGTGGGTGTGGCAATATAACAACTCTTATGATGTGTATATTTGTTAAGAGTCTTACATTAGATGCATTTATAAGTGAGAGTCTATCATTTACAAAACGATTTTAACTAATACACTATACAAATGATAAGCAAGTATTTTTATAATTTTATCTTATCTTATTTTTTATTCTAATTTCTAACAGATTTGAGAGAATCACAGTAGAACATTCTATTATTATTATATCGTATTAGGCTCTATTCGGCAGGACTAAGGTTCTGTTGGCAAGTCCAAACCGCTAGCTTACAGCGTATAAACTCGTATGATCAAAATAGAGTTGTTGGTAACAGTTTCTCTCACAACCATATAGCGCTTTTTGATATGCTACTTCAAGTAGCATTTGAGCTTATAACATATTATATTTTCTCTTATTTTTACGTTGGTTATCTTAACGACTCTTATTGCCAAATAGCCTTTATTGTAGTTAGCGAAATAAAATATTGAAAACGACCGTATTTGGATCCAATAGTAGCATAGGTTTCCTCAACAGGTTTGCCAATTGCAAGAGAGTGCCACCAGCATCCAAAAGCAATGCCTCATATGCCTTCTCACCACCTACACAGTTCATTTCAACGTCATAAGAAAAAATGTAAAAAAAAAAAAAAATTATAGGAGAAATGATTGAAAGAAAATACCCTTTGTTGATAGATGAAGAGAGTGAAAGTGAATTGGGAAGCATGGAATAGCGGGAATCGGGTTTGAGAGCTCTGAAGAAAGCGTTTCCGGCGGGAGAGCATCTCATTCATGGAGGAATAGGGCCCACCATCGTCACTCTCGTTAAACACTAGGCACGAGGGTTTGGTTTCGACTTTCCAGACTGTGTATGTCAGTGACAGAGCTGGATTCAGTGATGCAAGGTCAACTTGCTTTTCGATGGGGACGACTTTCTCTTTCTTTTGCACATTTAACCAAAGTGTAAATCCTCTCCTTCAGCACTATGGACGACACGTGTTTTACTCACTCTGAGACTTCAACCAACATAAATAATACCCACATAACTATAATTACAGTGGAAAAAAAAAATGGATAATAATACCACTCCTAGAAATTAAAAAATTAAATTAAAATAGTTCCTTTTTTGATTTTGTTTTTGTTCAATTTTAATTTATATATTTTATAAAATACTGTAATCAGAATAACTGTTATTTATATCAAGATTATTATATTTTATTTTTTAGTTTTAAAATATTCAAAATAGTTTTTGTTTAAAGCAAGTTTATCAAATACATTTAATTTTTAAAACTGAAAACAAATGCAATTGCATGTCAAACTCTTAATGAGATAGTTTTGCCTAGGGTAGTTGGTTGATAGTTTGATATTCTATTTTTAAAACTGTCTTGAGAAATAACAAATAAAACTGTCTTGGTACACCTATTTTTAAAAAATTATTCGAAAATTGAAAAAATAAAAAATTGTTGGTAAAATTGTTTTCAAAATATAATTTTCAATTTTTTTTAAATGACAACTTTCAAAACTTATAAATAAAACCAATTAATATTTAAATAAAACACTCTAAACAACATATCAATTTAATTACTTACTCTAAAAACAACGTGATATAATGGACATCCTTATTTCTACCTCTTTCAATACTTATTTATCTCTATCTCTCTTTCTATCACATTACAATCTATCACAATTATCTTTTATAAATGTTGTATTAAATTGTGTTAATGTTTGAATATTAATCCTTTTATATTTATTTTTGCAAATCATCATAATTCTATTTTATAATACTACAATATGTTCATTATTATCATTAAATTTAGTTTTTAATAAAACATAAAGATTATTAATTGATTTGAAACATAGTAATATTAAAAAAATTCCTCTCAATAAAATAAAACGTATAACTCTTTAATAAATTATTAACTTTTTTATAATATAATTCGCATTATCAAACTATACAGTTAATTATTATATTTTGTATAATTGAATTTAATAATAATATAATCATGTGTACTTATATTATGTATTTTTTATCTATTATATAGTTGCATTTATTTTGTATAACTTATCATATTTGCTTTTAATTGTATAAAAACTCTATGGTAAGTCGAATAAAATTTATCTTTGAAGATTCTATTGTATTTTAAAATTTTTTTAAATCTCACTGAACTAAACTATAATATGTTCTTATCTCTAAAGTGTTAGTTATTTTGTGATGATAGATAACCTGTCACATTATAATCTCAAGAGACAAAGCTCTAAAATTGAATTATTATTAAATTAGAGAATTATTATATCATCATTGTTAATATATTCTTTTCCCCAATCTCTAATTTAAAATATTTAACTCTATTTTTAATTCCGTAGTGAGGATTTTTATAATAAGTTATTACATACAAATCAATTCCAGAACAACAATACTATTATTTATTGGTTCAATTTTTTTTTTCTTTCTAAAATCTAAATAAATTAATTTCTTTATATATTTTTTTAGGGATGATGAGTTACACCATAAAATTTAATTAGATTATGACTCCAAACAAAATATTATTTAATTATATGACATTTTGAATTCAGTTAAAATTTAATATTTCATCCACTTTATTATTAAGCAAGAAAATTTAAATAAAAAATAATATTTTTTTAAAACTTCAACCAATTACTTAATTATATGTTGTGGTATTAGTAATAAAAAAAAAATACATAAAAAATTAACAACACATGTAGAGTTACTTTTTTACGGTCACCACACATGTATGCATGCCGCTTATATTTACTACATTATTATTTATTTTTTAATTAAAATTACTCAATTTATTTCAGTATTTTGGCCATGAATGAAAACAGCAACAAATAGTCTCCGTATAGGGCTTTATTAATATATCTAAAAAAGTGAATAGTAGAGAGAAGTTAAATATAAGTACAAATTGTTTAGTTTATTTATTTATATTAAAAATAGTCCAAATAGAAAATAACTTTTTCAAAACCATATATTCAACCAAATTTTTTGTTTTTCAATTTTCAAAAACTAAAAAACTGTTTTCAAAACTAATTCAAACAATTTACTATAAATTTCAATTTTTTAAATAAATCAAAAATGCTAAAAAAAATGTAAATAAATTATTGACGTACGTAACAATAAAATATCATAAAGAATAATAAGTTTTCTTACATGTTTCATGAAACGATACAAATTAAAATAATAAACGTAAAATGTATTAAAACTAGATAAGTTAAGTCAAGTACATAAATTATAACTAGTAGATCAACAACTTAACAAATGCAAGACGATCAAAATCATCACAACTCTAAATATGTGCAAACGATGTGGTATAGAAATATTTTGTCTATTGCAGCAAAACGCTCTTGTTATGTAGTACATTTTTCTTCAACTCATTCATAATATTTCTTGAACCATCATACACATTTTTATACACACCTAGACGAATTTGCAGCTTCACTAAATCGTTCTGAACTTTTTTAGTCAATTCCAAAAGTTTTACCTAATCAGAGATACTATAGAAAAATATGTGCTCTCTATTTCTTATTTTTTATTGATTTTCTATTTTGGTCACAAATTTGAGAGGCGTGCATGTTTATTTACTAACTACAAAATAAAATGGGATATTCAATACAAAACATAATTTAGAAAGGTGTGCATGCCTTCTTTTAATCAAATTAGCACTACAATTAACTTCACATGAATGTGACACAGAGAAGTACTTCAATTAGATGAATGAGATTAGATGGACCTCTTCAAGAGAGGTTGAGACCGACGGGTAGACGACACACTCTATACTATGTTAATAAGAGGTTTAGAATCGCTTTCAAAATATGACTTTTTTTAATCCCATATTTAATCCTTCTCTAACTAACCGTGAAAGAAGAGCTCAAGCTTATCAAAAGAATAATTTCTAATGTCTAGGTTTTCAAAGTAATTGATACAACAATTGTCATTATGTGAATGAGCCAATCAAACTGAAAAATTTCGGGTAATAGGTGAAAGCACCATTAAACATTCACCTTTATAATATCCAAAATGGGAGTGTTTTTCTAGTAGTCTCAATACAGTATTCTTGTGTCCCAAATCCAAGGGGTTTACTAGTCCCTTAACAACCAAATGAATTCAATATTGAATTTTAATTCAAGAAGTATGTGTCAAGTCAGAGGAGTTTGAACAACTATTCATTTTCTATCATTCTAAGCCTCTCAAACAATTACTCCAAACCATAGGCCATGGACCAGCCTCCAAATTTTGTGTCCTTTCAAATATGCTTACTATTCCACTGTGCGTGTATGTTCCGTGCGACCCCACACCACATACCTCCGCGCATATCCTCGACGAGCACATTGAGTATTTTTGCGCTGCTAAACTCTACCACACGCCTCCGACGCGTCGCCACTTATTCGAGCGAAGATCACACCTCCACCATCCTGCACTGACAACGGCGACATACCTCTGACCACAACTTTTCAATGTGGCCGTTTGCTTAGGGCCTTCACATATTTTTAGGTCTTTTGAACTTTGGCGATTTTCAACAACTTTTTTTTTCCTAAACATTGGATCGTCATGTCTGGCGCTGGATCGGTTGTTCCTCCTATTTCGTTTTCAGTTTTTGTTAAGAAAGCTTATATTTAAACTTTTGATGAAAATAACAAAGGTTAATTAAGAAAAATAATTATGATTCTAAATGCTGCTATGTTAATTTAACCATGTGTTTTTAATAGTTGATTTAATTAAGACAGAATCAAGAAAATCAAAGAAGGAACAACAACAAGATATTTGGCATCATATAACAGAGGAATGATCTCCAGCTTCAACATTGTCCTACAGCATATGGTTCAACTTTTTTCTATCTCTTTGACAAAGAGCCTGCCTGGGAATTATTAATATTTAATTCGTACATGGCAAAGGGACAGAAGGATTCATCCAACTCAAAAGGCTATTTTGGTCTCAAAGATCATAAAGACTCAAGGAACAGACAAAAGTCCAGACAGTTTTGCAAACTCAAAAATCAAATGTCAAGGAATGTTCGATCAATCTTGACATATGACAAGACAATTACAAAGGAAATCTAGAACGTTTAAAACGGGACTCCAAATGATTATTAAAGCTCAAGAAAGTTCAAAACTGACAAACAATAACGTTGATCATTCTCCGTTTCTGCACATCACATCCAACTCTGTTCTCTTTGATTTGATCTGTAATTTCATTCCAACATTCTCAAGTACACTCAGGACTAAAGATAGATAATGTACCATCCAAGATAATAAGAACGTCAAGAGTATTTCTAAAAAGGACAGAATTGCTTTAAAATGCTAACCTTAAAAGTCAAAAAAGCTATTTCAAGAGGATATTTAATTCTGAAATAATGTTTCAGTCAAAAGCGAGTCTCCAACAGCTCTTGTACTTTCATTCCATGCCTCTACATCATATAATATAGAAGGCCAATTATCCGATTCAAGCAAGAAATTCAATTGCTTCGAAATTCCATAATCAATCACAGTACATATTGAAATTCTGCAAAACAGAGGCAATCATAACTTTCTGATTTCTTGCGAATATTTCTTGTTCATACTCATCTATTAAGCTTTGGCAAATTACAAATTATATTGTTTGTAAAGAATCAAATTCTCAAACAAGAGTTGAGAATCTCTAAGATTCGTGTCAAAACAATCAAATGTTAAATAACTTCAAACTATAAAGTTCTTTAATGTTTGGTTTTTAAGAATTACTTCCTAGCATGTTAGATAGGTGCTGTATGTTTTCTGGGTGGAAAGCAATAGAGTTTGAAATAGATCAAGGTTGATCTAGACTAGGTGTTGTAAGATCAAGAAAGCTCTCCGTTTTAAACACTTAGTGGAAAATCTCACTGTGTGAGGACTGGACATAACCCATGTTGGGTGAACCAGGATAAAATCTTTGTGTGATATTCTCTATCCTATCTCTCTATTTATCATACTGAACTAATTAACTAAGATAAAACATAAACTGATTTTCTGTTTTCAACTAATCAAGGAACGTTCTCTGTTTTAATACAAAAACCAAGAATGTTCTCCGTTTTCTGTTCTCATAACCAAGATCAATCTTGAGTTATTTTCTCAAGTTTTAACAGGAATTTTTAAAAGGTGCATTTACAATTCAAAACCCCCTTTCTTGTAAATCAATAGTGTTACTTCAATTGGCATTAGAGCTCGATCTTTAAAAAGTTCAAAAACACCTAACAAGTGTTAGAGAAAAGATCTAGAAGAATGTCGAAAGCAAAATACATTGTTGAAGGAGGATCCTCAAACCGACCTTCATTCTTTGATGGATCAGACTATTACTTTTGAAAAAACAAAATGCAGCTGTTCTTAAAATCTCAAGACACAAGAATGTGGCGCATCATTACAGATGGAGATTTCACACCAAGGGTTGATCAAGATGATTCAAACTCTGCCTTAAAAAAGGAAGCATACTGGACAACAGATGATAAAACTAAGGTACTTTTAAATTCTAAAGCCTAATTATTCTTATCATGTGCTTTAAGCAGGGAAGAAAGTGAAAGGGTAGATGAATGTACAACTGCAAAAGAAGTTTGGGATACATTACAAACTCATCATGAAGGAACAAGTCATGTCAAAGAAACAAGAATAAACATTGGTATAAGGAAATTCGAACTGTTCAAAATGCAAGAAGGAGAAACTATTGATGAAATGTA